>JAHBCN010001813.1:127780-341621 GCA_019359885.1 Listronotus oregonensis | reverse complement strand
ATTTGACATAAAATTATTACTTTGGGAATTATATTTTTTAACTTACAAATTAAATAGAACAACTTCCAACAAATATGAAATAAAAATTTGACGGGCCGGATCGGTTGCTTAACTCATCACAATTCCCATGTTTGTGTCATTACTTAATGGGTACGACAATTATTTCTCCCCCTTTTGTACACTTTTTCATCAGACCCCAATTATCTGGCGATTACTCTATACAGGTATTATAGATAGAGCAGGGAACTGTCTTCCGATTAAAAAGGGAGAGAAGATCACAGTACTCTATCTATCTCTCTCTCGCATGCGTCAGTAAAGAGAAACAGATAGGGTGCCGCGATTTCCCGTACAGGCCAACGACTAAATACTAAAGGACCGCTCAGTTTACCGAATTTGTCTGCCAAGGACAAACTCGCTCTGACGTCACTACCGGTGCTAGCTAGTGGTGGGATATCGACACAAATCCTCGATGTTGATCTCTCAATCACCCAAAAAATTAATATTTTATTTTTGGAGCTAGAAAAATTAGGTTTAAAACTTTTTTTATAATTTTAAACATTGAAAAGGTAAATATCGATGTTTACATCGATGTTAGTGTCATCTAACATCGATGTTAAAAACATCAAACATCGGTAACAAAACATCAATAAACGTCGCCCAGCATTATTTAGCACCGGTGGTGACGTCACAACCGCTGCCCGATTCTCCTAAATTTTCCAACGTACGTTAAATGGAACTGAGCAGTCCTTTAGTATTTGTAACCGCGTTGTTTAGTATATAGTGGTTGAGTACAGGCAACCGTATGTCATCAATGCTCTATCTACAATACCTCTATGGTAATTAGTGATGACGACAAAGGTTGGACCAAAGCGGATGGAAAAGGGGAGAGAAACAATTGGCGTACTTCCTTCCATAATCATGCGACTTGTGCTGTGTTAAGCAACTGATCCGGCCCGTTAAATTTCATTTCATATTTGTTTGAAGTTGTTTAAAAAAACGAGTTTGCTTGAAAGTGTGGGTTTATATTAAAAGAAATATCAAACTAGACCCTAGTGTAGCAAAATTTCTTGTGTTATGTAGCAATACAAGTTGTGTGTTAGATAATATTGGAGTTCTGTTTCTTTTTAAGGGGAAAGGTTTATTAAATTCTTAATTTGAAAAAGCAAATGCTGGGTTTGCTCGTTTTGAACTAAAAATGTGAAATAATTTATTTCAGTTTTGGTCGCATTAAAGTTGGCAAAATAAACCTTTCAATAATATTTTTTAGTTATAGTTATATTATATTATTAGTAATAGTTTTACCATTTTAGGTACTAAACAGTGGTGTATATTGGTTACAAAAAGTGGGAGATCTAACTATCTAATTTAAAATTTAGTGGAATTCAGAGGTGGCTGGGAATCGAATCAGGAATCGACTCCTTTTTAAGGATCCGAATGCTGGAATCGATTACTGTTAAAAAATAGGATCTGTGATCCGGATTCGTTAAATAATTTTAAACTGATCCGAAATTGATTCCTTTTTGGAAGAATCCGATTCCAAAAAGGAATCGATTCCTTATATTTCTAATTTGGGACAAATGCCAAAATCCGCCATTTTGAATACGCCATTTCAAATTTCCAAATTTTCACCCAAGATTCTTGATTCCAAATTTTGATCTAGCCTCCTAAAATTTTTATACCTCGAATATAAGGCAAATTGGTTTATAAATACCAAAATCTGCCATTTTAAATATTTCATTTTAAACTTCCTTCCTAAGATTTTTAATCAGCATCACATTGATTTTCGGAAATGAATATAAAGAATTTTAAAACATCTGCCTATTACGATCTTGAAATAAGGAAACACACCTAACATGTGATTTTTAACTAAAATATGTTGTTTTTTAGGTCCGGAGAAACAATATTTAAATGAAACATTTTTTTTTCGTAACCATAGAGTGTGGTATCCAAAAACGGACATACAGGGTTATTCATTAATTATATTTTGACACCTACCTACAGCCTTTATTATGGCCGATAGAAAAAAACTTTAAATACAAAAGTTTTAAAGTTAAAAATAAACCACCAGTTTTTTCATTCGGATCAAAAAAATGAACATCGCAAAACTGGCAAAAATCAACCAATTACATATTTGTTAATGGAACACCCTGTATATTGTTAGATAAAATGAAAAATCTTTTTTTCCTGATTTCAAAAATATATAGTTTATTGACATTTGGTTAAGCCGTTTTTAAAATATTTATGTTTTAAATTATCTGTCAGTTAGGGGATGTCGGTCACATTTCACGGCAGATAGTCAAGTATGCTGTGTAGCAGCCGTGTAGCGGCTGCATTTGCAATTGTTTTAACAATGGTAGTTATAACAGTTATAGGTGCATTTTTCATCAATGTTCTCGTCATTTAAAAATAAAAGCATATGATGTAGATCAAAAATTTCTTAAAATGGGTTATTCTGAGGAAGAAAAACGTCAAATAATAAGATTACTTAATACAAACGGTAATAATGCGACAAGAGTTAGAATCGAATATCGACAAATGTACCAGCGAAGAAGTCCATCAATAAATACTATTAGGAATATAATTAAACATTTTGAAGACCAAAAAGTATTCAACGAAAGACCAGGACAGTTTAGAGCAGTCTTTCTCAAAGTGGGCGATAACGCCCCCTTGTGGGCGCTGGATGTCTAGAGGGGGGCGGTAAGGATCCAGAAAAAATTGGGGGGCGCTGATGTGATTTTGGGGGGCGATGGGTGATTTGTAACTTCAGCTACTTTATATTTTAAAATTCACTGAAATTAAAATCCTTCTACTACACAACATCCATTTATTAGTTCATATTTTTATCCTATTTTTTTTGTATGAATGTAAATTAAAAATAAATTAAATGTTTAATATTTTTAATGCGTTTACAACGCTATTTATGTCTTAAGATATTTAGTAATAGGCCTCAAACACTGAAAGATATTCGTGTCTTCAAGTGTCGCAGGTGAGGTGCCCACCTCCGAAGACACGTGTTAAAAATATGTATATATTGTTACGGTCAAGCAGAGCACTTGCCGAACGCGAGATTTTTTTATGTGCCTAATCTAGTAAAAATAAAATTTAAATTAGAAGGTTCAATTATGAATTCACGTTTGGCGCGAACAAATATTGTACGATTTATTTGTGCAATCCTGTATTATAGTCCGTCAACATTCGTCGGTCCGTGTTTGCGGAGTGCAGGTGCCGACTGACGTGAGGTGTGTCGTTCGCAAACGATTCGTTCAAAAAGAACGAATCAGAGCACTGATTCGAATAAATTAATTCGTTTTCAGGTTTAAATGTTAGCCCTTGCTCGATGCCCGCGTGATAACGTCTATTTGGATGATGTCTCAAGGCACTAAGCAGAATCGGACTAGAATGAAGATTCGGTAATTCGGTATTTAATGACGGCAAATCGATCGTTTCGTTGCTACGACCTGGCAAGTGGCGAGCGGTTTGTTTTACGATTTTGCTTACATTACCAGAGGTGTATTAGGCAAACAATTTATGCGTATTGTCGGTTTGAGTCAGTTTTGGCTATATACCTATTTGGCAATTAAAAGAACTTTTTTATTTTTTTTAACTGTTTTTTTGAACAAAGTCTTAATTTGTAGGCACATTTTTTGTAGGTTTTATTAATTATAGTTTTTAAAATTTTATTCCCAATATATTTTTAAAAATAATAATTAAAAAAATGAAATAAATGTAAATAATTTCTTTATTTAAGATAACTATCACATTTTTTGTGGAATTCAAAACCGACCGAGTCCGACCGGCATCATAATAAAGTGAATCGGTTGCGAACAAATCTTTTCAAGTGAATGAATCAAATAAATCGATTCAGTAAAAAGATTTGAACTTCCCACCTCTAGACGTGACGCATCGCACTCGCTCGCCCTCCCGCCACTCCGCCCGCTACCCTGATACCCCGATACTCTTAATATTGTAAAGTTGAATTAATATTAATTGCTCAATGTTGATTCTTGTTAATTTTAAATCAAAGATACTCTTAATATTATAAAGTTGCAATAATAGTGCTCTCTCTGGTAAGAAAAGCGTTGTTTAGAATATAGGTTTAATTAAACTCCAGGCGAGTCGAGATTAATATGTTACTGCGATTTTTAAGGTGAAAAAAATGGGGGGCGCTACAAAATAACTGATTTTTAAAGTGGGCGTTAGACGAAATAAGTTTGGAAACCTCTGGTTTAGAGCCTTAAATTATTTATCTATTATCTATTAATATTGCTTATTACTAACTACCAATTTTACTTTTATATTTATTGTGAAACATATTGTGAAACATTGTGAAACATATATTTATATGTTTAACGACCCAATAAAATGATATTTACATAAAAATTTTAAAGAAACTTAAATTACAATGATAAAGTGTAAAATTTTCTTGTAGAATATTACTCGAGTTTTAATAATTATTACAGCACTGATGGTATTATAAATGATGACAAGACTAAATATTTTCAAAATACCCTCCATTATTTTAAATACATTTCCGGATATTACGTTTCAGTTTGTGATTTATAGAAGCTATTATAAAATGCGAGTTTTTCAAATGTAATTCTGTTACTAAGTTGTTTAGTCTTTGTCTAACCACTTCTAAAGTTTTCGGTCTATTATAATAGATTTTATTTTTGAGGTACCCCCACAAAAAATATCCAACGGATTTAAATCAGGGCTATTAGGGCCACCTAATTTGGCCATATCTCCTTATCCAAACTGGATATTTATTATTTAGAAAAATCAGTAACTAATTCTATATTATGGGATGGGGCACCGTCTTGATGCCATATTAAGTTTTGATATTGTCTAACAGGAATATTTTCTAAGAAATCTTCTATTTCCGTTTGAAGCATATTTAAATACCCTTGACCAGTCAGGGATCCTTCGTATATAATTATTACCTTATTATTTAGCATTTCACACCATGCTTGAATCGACCTTCGTCCCTGAATTTTCACTGCTTGGATTTGGTGAGGATTTTCTGTAGCCCCGAAATGTTTATTTTTACGATTAAAAACTCCCGCTGTAGTAAATGATGCTTTATCTGTGAATATTATTTTATTGAGAAAGTTGTCATCTTTTTGGATTCTCTCAAACATTTCAGTGCAAAATTCAAGTCTCTGCCTTTTATGTTCTTCGGTCAAGTTTTGAACGGGTAGAAACAAGGATGAAACTTGTTACGTTTGAGCGTACGTTGAATTTTGCCATAGGATTTTCCAGAAATATTTTTTACCTCTGGTATGAAATATTCAGGATTTTCTAAAAAAGATTACATAATTTAAAAATACTTACAGGGCAATATGTAGAATGTGGCGTTTGTTACACAATAGACAATATAGGTATAAACATTTATCACAAAATTTAGTTGATTTTATCTTGAAAGTGAAGTAAAATATCAAGTTCTTCATCTAAATTTTCTTGGACTGTCCTGGGCTTTCGTTGAATACTATTTTGTTCTTCAAAATGTTTAATTATATTCTTAATAGTATTTATTGATGGACTTCTTCGCTGGTATATTTGTCGATATTCGATTCTAACTCTTGCCGCCTTATTACCGTTTGAATAAAATAATCTTATTATTTGACGTTTTTCTTCCTCAGAATAATCCATTTTAAGAAGTTTTTGTCTACGCAATATGCTTTTATTTTGAAATGACAAGTACGTTGATGAAAAATGGCGCTTATAGTTGTCATAACTACCATTGTTAAAACAATTGCAATGAAGCCGCTACACTTTGCATCAAGGCATACTTGACGATCTACCGCGAAATGTGGCCGACGTCCCCTAACTGACAAATAATTTAAAACATAAATATTTCAAAAACGGCTTAACCAAATGTCAATAAACTATATATTTTTAAAGTCAGGAAAAAAAGATTTTTCATTTTATCTAACAATATACAGGTGTTCCATTAACAAATATATAGTTGGTTGATTTTTGACAGTTTTGCGATGTTCATTTTTTTGATCCGAATGAAAAAACTAGTGGTTCATTTTCAAACTTAAAACTTTTGTATTTAAAGTTTTTTTCTACGGCCATAATAAAGGCTGTAGGTGGGTGTCAAAATATAATGGATAACCCTGTAAATTTTACTTGTATTTATGTTAGAAGTTTTGATTGAATCTTCATAATAACCAGATATCCCTGAGGGACTTTTAAATAGGATATTTAATTATTTCTATTCAGGATGTCATCCAAAAATGAATTTAAAATTTTAATTCCGTAAGCAGAGAAATTAGTAAACGGTACTGGAAAAAATTTCTGTAAAATTACAATAAGATGTTGAGGTAATGGTCAATACAAATGTTTGCTTGAGTTTATCTTAAGAATTACATTTAAAAACCTTAAGAAAATCTAACATCGCAAGTTTTGAAATACAGTTCGAAAAAATGTTTCATTTTAGTATGGATGTTGATTTCAGAAATAACATATTCAAATTTGAAAAATATTTACCAAAAACTAATTTGGCCAAGAGTTACAGCACTTCAAAATGAGGCTTAAATTATATATCGCGGCTCGGGCTCCGTGCTAAAATCTTTGACGCTTAATTAATCATCTGGAGTATGTAGTATTATTCGTATCGTATAGTTACCATTTGCAAGAATTAAAACTAAATATGATCCGGATTCGTGATCCGATAAATAGGAATCGATTACCTGGATTCGATTCCTTTTTCTCTTAAAAAAGGAATCTGATTTGTATTGGTGATTAGATTCCTTTGCGGGGATCCGGATCCGTGAATCGATTCCTTTTTTGAAGGATCCGTCCCAGCTCTAAGAATATTACAAGTAAAATACTAAATTAATTTCCAAAATCTTTTAATTCATTTAAAAAATTGGGGGTGCCTGCCCTCCCCAAGTATACGACACTGAATTTAACAATAATTAAAACAAAAGTTAAAAATTCGTAAATTTTTACTTAATTATAATCTATTACTCTTATGCATTAATCAATAATCAATTTTGCAAAATAAAAAATAAACTGAACAGAGTACAACGGTTGAATAGCTTATAATATCTAGCGGTTATATATGCAGTGGCGACTGGTCTATAAGGGCAAAAGGACTGAGCCTCCCAAAACAAAATGTTAATAACCAGTAAATCAAAAATGATATTTTGTGTTAAATTAACCTGTTCAAAAAATTATTAGAAATCTTAATTTTAACTTCATTAATTTCCTGTTACCAATTGCCAGTATAACTCGCTTGAATATGCGCTATCTTACTGATGTTTACGTGGCGGGAATTATTTTCGCTTTGACCGTCCGCCTGAACCTGCGGCCGCTGCGTCATACTCCCCTACCTATGCCGCACCGGCGAGCTATTTCATACGGGATTTAACACGCGATAGAACGATATAGTTTTCCGCCTTCGACCAGTACAATTTAATTCATCGCATGGGGTATCGTTTTATTTGTGTTAAAGTAATACATTTTTAAACGAGTGTTTTCGCGACTTTGGCTCACCGATATGCGCACTTTCACATAGTACTGCAAGCGATTTGAATTGTGTGCGGAAAAAACGTGTTTTTTCTTGTGAAAATGGAACTCGCCGCAAAATAATGGGGTTCTTCTTCTGGTTCTAAGCGCTGTGAGTAGTAAAGGCCTAGATTCCTGATGTTTTTACGTTTTGCCTTGTGCACGAAGCTATCTTTCTATAGCGGAAAATTGGCTACGCGGACAGCGTAGGACGTCTGACTGACAGCAAGCTAGTTGTACGCAATACCAGTAGCAGTATTTGGTTTGATTGCCATTAAAAACACTGTAAATGTTTAATTTTATGAAAAAATCGAATATTCTGAGGCTACAAATCGCGACAACCAGACTTTCTACCGACAAAGCTCAAAGACAGACTGAAAAATAAATTGTCGTAGCACACACATAAAAAAAACATAAAACCGAACACAGAACGGCTTTATATTGATATAATATATAATCCGATGTTTTTTTTTAAGGGGATACATGGGTTTTGTCTTTTGTCTTGTTTTGTTTTTTTTGCCTCTTTTCAACAATTTATTTTTCATGTAAAAAATGAAATTTTTAATTTAAAATCTGTTTTGTAAGAAAGATACACATTTGACAAAGAAATTCTGAAATTCATGTGAAAAAATATTTAAAACTCTGCCATTGTGACGTCGTTTCCGGCAACACCTCAGAAAAAAAGGTGCGTCCGCGTTGGCAGAAGAACTTCTTACAGGATCATCTGAAGTGAAAAAAAATATGTGTTTTAGTTAAGACCATAAACTAGGACTTGGACGAAGGAAAAAAAAGTAAAAATTGGATTTTTGGCAGAACTTTTTATAAAAAAATGACAATTTCGGTAAAATATTCGCTTTCTTTTTTTTAAATAGTTGTAATGGAAACAAAAATCCTTTGTCCAAGTCTTTGTGAATTGTATCTCAAAGACCTGTGTAAAATTTCATGAAAAACGATTGAGTGGTGCTCGAGAAATTTTGTCAACCGACTTTGAAAACATAGTTTCGAGATAAAGGCGTTTGAAGTTTTGAGTGACAATACTTTCGGCCGACTTCGGCTGATTTCGTAAATCCTTCGTGATTGGAAATAGTTTTCGAAAGCTCTCCGCATCCGCTAGTAGTTGCCCTTAGAGAGTGAAAGAAATTGACAAGAAGGATGAACTAACAATAGACGAGCAGCTGCTCCGGCATACCTGCGGCGCGCTTAGCCTAGCTGGCCTCGAGCGCTCGACTTCTGAAGGCTGTATCTCCGAAACTATTACTCGGATCAATTTGAAAATTTAGGACAATATTCTAGAGATGTTGTAGAATTTAATAAGATAATAAAAAAAATTTAAGCCACCACTGTATTTATGGGATGCCTACTTTGTTTAAAAATGAAGGTAATCGATTCTGGATTACGGAAAAGTAACAAACACAATTTATTGTATTATTTTATTGATATAGTAAGTAAAAAAGATGTTAAAAATAACCTAAGGCCTAAGGACAAGAATTTCGTAGTCTCTGTGGCCAATTTCTCTTCCACCGAATGGTATATAGCACGTTCCATGACTGGGATGAACCTAAAAAAATGCAGATATTTATATAAGTCTAAAAATTAAAGAAAATTTTAATAAAAAATGTTTTTTTATTTTTACTATGTAAGGTAAACTATATTAAGGGAAAAGTTTAAACATCTCGTATCATCAGAACGGACCGAATTTTAAGATGTAGAATATGCCCTTTAATTTTTTTTCACAACATTTCGTGATACGTGCCATTTCGTGATACGTGCCACCATGTATTAGAGATTAGAGTATATTAAGGAGGTTTTCTGGTTTGGAGCTCCGATTTTTACCTTAATTTCAACATTTTTTAAGGTGAAATCAAAGAATAAGTAAAACAATGCTTGAGCTACATTAAAAAAATACACCGGAAAACGTTAAACCGTCATTGAACAAAATGGCGCCGAAAAAGGTCATGCTCGCCGTAATCTGGTAGACGGGCGCACCTGGTTCAGGTAACTAAACCTCGGAAAAGTGAAATCGTCAATTTTTTACATAAGGGCGGCCATTTCAAAAAAATCGACTTTTCGGGTTTAAACGTACGTAAAATGCAGAGTTTTGAAACGATTTTAACTTTCGAGGTTGCATAGCCAGTTTAATTCCCTAAAAAATGGCAAAGCAGCATCAAAATTGGTCCCGTAATTTTCCAGCAATCCATGCGCCCAGCAAAAAAAAATGTGAGTTTTGGGAAATCGCTTTTGGAAAAGGCGCTTGATGACGCAGGACGACCGGCCCGATGATCGTATATTTCGACTATAAGAAATGATTGCCGGGCAAAACGGTTTCGCCCATACATTCTTTATAATATAAGGTATTGAAAAGTGCAATAAAAAAATGATTTTTTTGAAACCTGTAAACCAGAAAACCCCTATAAAATACACAATACAATTTGAACATACTGAGCAACATTTGAACATACTTTTCCTACTGTCTGAGATCCACTTTCATAAGCTCTACCAATGTACAAATTTTCACCGTCAGCAGTCTTTCCTCCAATTACAGCATGTTCAGGAACTTCACCTCCAGAGGCCGGTACCCAATCAAATTGTTGTTCACACAAGATCTAGAAAAAAAATTAAACTGCATGAAAAATATTTTAAAAAATTAGAAATAAATTTTAGATTTGTTTATTAGGTTTATAAAGGTAAACAAACACACACACACACACACACACACACACAAGCACTCCGGAAAACCCTAAAGCAGTTTTTCCTCTGAGGATTTCCGACATGTGTAATGTGTTTTGTATAAATGTGTAAGGTAATGTATAGATAAGATGGGTTTTTTTTTACTTTAACTAACTTAGGAATACTTGGATTTCCCACTTACATACAACTAAATTAAAATTTTGAGTTTATCCAAAAGTGATTCTGAATTGTCTTAAGTATTAATTTTTTTAAAAGCTAAACTTAAAAAAAAATATCCTTAATACAGAGAGGGGGTGATTTCTCAGACCATTTATAAAAAAATCCAAGATTAAGAGTGTTAAATTCTTTTCTAAATAACGGTTTTGAAAAATATTTCAAATAACTTTTGACCGAGTCTTCAATGAAAGGACCCCGCATAATCCTTATGGAAAATGGGTTTCGGAATTTTTTTTTGAAAATTTTAAATTGATAGTTCTTAGCACGCGGACCAAAAGTCTTCATGGGCACGAAAACCGATAACCCCCCAACATCCCCAAAGTTCAGGAAGATGCATTTGAATGATTAATATTCAATTGCCTTAACAAAATATTTAATACTGTAGTCGAACTTACAGCCATCTATACAGTCACTAGGCTTAAACCTGACATCCCCCAAATATTAAACTACCTTCCTCCCTACCCCCTTAACCTTGCCCTTTTCGACTAAAGCCTGCCATGTGGGGTTGTAAAACCCTATAATCTTGAGTTCCGTAACACAACCACCTAAACGATCGTAACCCAAAAATAGAACACCCACCCTCTCCCGAACTTCACCCCAGACTAAAGCCTGCCATAACTTTTTCCTGCTTACTGGTTAAGAAATCGTTTAATTATGAATTCCATTCCAAGGCTATCTAAACGTAACTATACAATACCCTTTAACTCCAACTGTTAAACCCCCCACTTTCCACCCCACGCTGTACCAAAGTCTGTCATGTGACATTTTCCTGCTTACGGGTTAATAAACATAGAATTTATTATCAAACGGTTTCACAACTCAACAACAGAAAAATCTCACATGACAGGCCTTGGTACAGGGTCGAGGGGGGTAACGCAAATAGGCTTAATAATTTTAATCTAGTTGGGGCCCCTTATTTCCACAAATAACGCCACCAAAATCTTAAAAATCGGTCAAAAGGTGTTGGAAATATTTTAAAATCGTTATTTATAAAAAAATTACCAACTTGTATCTTGAAAACAATACATTTTCGGACCTATGTTTATGGAAACTTTGTTTATAAAATGACCTAAAAAATCACCCCATTAAATATTGCCGAGTCTTTTTTAAACACCCTGTATACAGTTGCAGAGCTGTCGCAATAACTTTCAAAAGGTAATTCAATTACAATTACCAATTACTCTTCTAAGTAGTAGTAAATTACGATTACCGATTACTAGCATGTTTGTTAAAAGTAATTCAGTTGTCAATTAAAACTAAAAGTAATTAAATATTTTAGCAATTACTCTATTTAAATTACCACATATATTAAACACGATACACTAAAAAAATAAAATATTTATACTAATATGCATCATACGCGCACGTCACACTATTCAAACTGCTTTTTCGGTGGCGGTAACCATTAATACTACGAAAATACTAAATTGGAGCGGAGGCGGCGTTCGCCGGATTCAAAGCGGCCCGCAGTGTTTCAAGATGCTCTTTCTGGCTGGTCGAACTTCCAGCAGTTTTTCCATAAAGAGAGGTAATTGAATTTTTGTAGTAATTTAATTATTTGTTTGGTAATCGAATTAATTTCTTAGTAATTTAATTACTTTATAAGTAATCGAATTACTTTCTAAGTAATTGAATTACTAGAGAGTCGTGAAAATCAATTACCAATTACGATTACATTATCCTATTAATTGATAATCCAAATAAATTTACCTTTTTCGGAAAGTAATTGAATTAAAGTAATCCAATTACTGATAAGTAATTGAATACGATTTTTCAATTATTTTAATTCAATTACCGACAGCTCTGTACAGTTGCTTTTAAAACGTCATTGAGGCAACAATTTGTGTTCTTAAAAAATTCACGAATAATCTATGTATTTAACAAGGTATTTGATTTAAGTTAAACCGCACAGGACAACAAATTACAATTAAAAAGAACTTGTTACCTGATACTGGTGTACTGGAATTTCATTTCCGTTGTAGGCGATATAGGCAATGTGTTTTGAGGGAATCACCTTGGCTGGAATCCAGTCTCCTTCATGATAAGCCCTGCCAACATAAATTTCAGCCCCATCAATATCAGTTCCACCTCGAAGAGCTGTGGAAGGAGTAATCCCACGGGCTACCGCATCTACCCAGTAGTAAGCTAAAATCGAAAATAATCAACTCATAATTTAGAATTTCTGTCCATAAAATATTATTCTAATCACAACTAACCACAAAAAACACTTATTTAAAATAAGGGCCAAGTTCCTATCCAAAAATCTCGACCTCTTAAAGTACTGAAGTTAGACCAAGTTGTCCACAATTTTATTTCATTTTTTTTACTTGGCAAGTTTTTTACTGATCTGTCTGTATTATTAAATCTTCTTTTTTCATTAATACAGACATATCAATAAAATTTTTGTTAAGTCAAAAAAGAGTGGAGCAGAATCGTGGACAGGAAGACTAATTTTAAATGAAAATTGATTGTGTCCGTGTGAACGTAAGAATGTAGGTAATAAAGAAACTTTGTATTTTGTTCCAAATTTTATTAAAATAAATATGCTAGCAAAGCGCTTTCGGCAAAAACCATCATCAGTGCTATTTGTCAAGCAGGAGTTACAGCATTTGGGGTGTACATATGTAAACAGGACATCGACAAATTATTGCATTATTAAATTAAAATTAAAAAGTAAAATTGTGACTAAATCCCTTAGAAAGGGTGAATGTAAAAAATTTAAGCCACACCACGATACCATTTTTTGTTGAATTGAATGAATTTTAAATTTTTAAAAAATTTAAAATTCACCCTTTCTAAGGTGAAAGTGTGAGATTTTATTCACAATTTTACTTTTTAATTTTAATTTAATAATGCGTTAGTTTGTCGATGTCCTGTTTAATATGTACACTCCAAATGCTGTAGCTTCTTCTTGACGAATAGCACAGATGATGGTTTTGCCGAAAGTGCTTTTCTAGGATATTATTAAAAACATAAGTGCTTTTGGTGGGACCTCTTCTTTTTCTGAGTTCAATTAATGGAAAAAGTTGGGAAGGGGGATCTTATGCCTTTTTTGTCAGTATACCTTGCTCTGCAGGTAGAACCTAAACTTTAGACTAAATATAATGTGCATAAAATAATCATTTTAATGTCCCTTCTTTAAATCGAACCTGACTTGGGGTCTGATGGGTAAAAGTAACATTTTTTTTTGTTTAGTGAATAAAATCCTGTCTGCATTTTATATTCTAAGACAATTATGACCTCAAAAACTCAGATTGAATCAGACATTGACTCATCAAAATTTTGGGGCACTTTCCGAGAGAGTAGAAACTACACATTTTTACTTTTAACGTCTTGAAACAGGAACGGTAACATTGTATATTTTGGGGCTATTTTATAACTTAATTCAGTTCCGGCCTGAAACATAAAACATTTCATCGTGTTTTCCCCCTATCATGACTTCGTTAACGTTCTACAAAAAGGTATGAGATTTGGTGTGTAAATTCACGTAATTATTTCAATAATACTTACGGACAGTGGCGCAGCCAGGATTGCGTTTCAGGAGGGGGGGGGGTTAATGGAGTAAAATAGCATATTAAAAAGCAAAACAGAACATAATTTAAAAAAGTCATATTTCTTTCAGTTATACCTTAATTTGACATCTTTAACTGACCTTTGCATTGGTCATAAAAATTATTTTAAAGTAATAAGAGTACATCTAGTTTTGTTGGACAATTGGTTTAAAATGTTATTATTTGATAAGATAAAATAATGTAATACTTATTTAATTAATTATTGTTTTTTAACATAAGACCTAAGACTTATTCCCGCTACTGGGGATAAAAAAATGTTGCATAATTTTTAGGTATCTAGGTCTTAAAACACCCCTGGGCCGGGCTACTAACGAGGACTGCCTGATAAGAACGTAGATATTTCGTGCAGTATAATTTCTTTTAATTATTTTACCTTTTACTTAGTTTTTTTTAATATACTAGGTCACAACGAAATAACTATTAAGCCTTTTATTATCTTAAATTGTGTCGTCAGATGCCGACTTTGGATATTATAACATCGGCCTATCACTTTCGGTTTAAATGGAAATGGCATGAATTTAGATTTTTTAAATAGAACACCCTGTATATTTTTTAAAATTATAGTTAGATCTTTGTTGTCTTGAATGTTTCATTGACCATGCCAAAATAGTGTTTTAAAAATTAAAAATTAAAAAAAAAAACATAACAACTCTTATCTAACTTAAGGGCCCCTGATGGGTAGTATATTAAGTGCTTGAAAGGCTGAACAGTTTCAGTACGTCAGTTAGTAAATATGTGTAGTTCGATTCTAAAGGTATATACAAAATACAATTTTAAACTTTAAAGCAGTTAAAATTTATGAAATTTTAAATTATATCCTTAACTGTATTGTTTTTTCCATTTTTAACTATAATTAATGTATATAGCCATTTTTTACGGTTTATGTATTTTTAAACTTTTTAGTTGTGGTTAGTTTAGGATATGACAAAATAAAGTCATCTTTTGATAAAGCCCACCAAGATGAGCGAAACCTTAAGAAAATAGTCGTTTTAACCACTACAAACCTATATATATATATATATATATATATATATATATATATATATATATATATATATATATATATATATATATATATATATATATATATATATATATATATATATAAATAATAACAAATAGGTAGAGTTTCTTTGGGCATATAGGCTCCTTAATGAACTGAAAAAAAGATTAAAAGTCCTGTTAGATATGACTACTAAGCTTGGTTGGTTTAAAATTACGAGGCCTCCAAGTGAATGGATAACCCCGGGTCCAGCCAATCCGATTACACGTGTTTCACCGTTGTTGGGGATGGTCACACCGAATGTAGGCCGAAGACACCTTTGACATGCAGAGCAGTAGCTTAAAAACAATTGTAATTCAATACAACTGAACGTAAGAAGTAACTAGCGCCATCTCGTCAAGTAATTTTAAACCAACCAATTTTAGTATCGACAGGTCAAGATGTTATTGTGCGCCATGTAGGTGTATTACGCAAAAAGATTCAGAAGTTGCTTTACACACCACACTTAAAGGAAAATGGCTTCTCATTAGTTCACGGATATATGAATTTCGAATGAGCTCTTTTGCCAATTCCAAGTAGGTGACGTGCAGCACGACTGAAAACGTGATTAAAAATGGGAAAATGCAGTATTTTCACCCAACTGCAATATAATAAATAAAATTTAATTTCTTGAGCCTTGTTATAAATAATAACAAAGAAACTCTACCTATTTGTATATATATATATATATATATATATATATATATATATATATATATATATATATATATATATATATATATATATATATATATATATATATATATATATATATATATATATATATATATATATATATATATATATATATATATATATATATATATATATATTTAGTTCTCTAAAAAGTAAAACCCCAAAAAATAAAAAGATCCATACAATATATCAAATACCTTGTAACGACTGTCGAAGTGTATACATAGGCCAAACAACTCAATACCTCCAAAACCGACTAAATGGCCACAAATATGAAAAATAAAACGGCATTAACAAAACACGAAAGCCAAACATTACATAAATTTAACTTTCAAGACACCAAAATTTTAAAAACTGAATTTAATAATCAAAAAAGAGATTTTTTGTGGAAGTGCTTTACATTAAAAACAACACAAATGCAATAAATGACAAGACCGACATAAAAAATGTAAGTAAAATTTATTATAATGTAATAAATTAAATTACGAGAATTATAGACAATTATAATGAAAATAACATCAGGTTTGGAAAAAAATATAATTCTATTATTTATAATCAACATAAATAAAAACCACAAGCACCGGGGAAAAAAAAAACATAATATATATATATATATATATATATATATATATATATATATATATATATATATATATATATATATATATATATATATATATATATATATATTATATATATATGTATATATATATATATATATATATATATATATATATATATATATATATATATATATATATATATATATATATATATATATATATATATATATATATATATAGTTTGTTTATTTTCTTTGACCTTTGCTTTGATATATTGTATATGCTTTTCCAAAATTTTCTGGATTTTCTTGGGGATAAGGTCAGGCAATATATAAAAACAGTTGCTTACTAAGCAATTTTCATCCAATTTATGTCAATTACGACGTTTCGGCCTGGACGGGCCTTCATCAGGTATATAATATGTATTTTTTTTATACCAACAACACTTAACTTTTAAAACAGTTATATTCACAATAAACGGTCTTCGTTTAAACTATTTATTTTTTTTTAATTATTTATTTTTTGATAGTTTATAGAACTACTAGCACCATCTTACCATTTTACCAAAAAGAATAAATATTGTGTTTAATATTAAGAACTGTAAAAAACTGTAAAATATATTTTAAAATAGCAGTGAGATAGAGTTCTTTGCATATAGATAATAAATATAGAAATTTGTTTTATTTTTGTGTGTGGTCATCTTGGGGCAATCGTAAAAGATTTTTTTAAATTTATTTATTATTACAGCATAGCATACAGCTGTACCTCAAGATAAAATAGATTATGTTTTAAACTGTTTTAACGGCTATCACAAAAAATTACAATTTACAAGTGAAATCGAAAACCTTAAAAAAATAATTTTTTTAGACCTAACACTACATAACAAGAACACCTCAATTGAAACGGAATGGTACACAAAAGACACCTGGTCTTTGAGGTATCTAAACTTTAATTCTCAACACCCATTCTCTCAAAAAAAGTCAATTGTAATTGGCCTTGCAGATAGAGCGATATATTTAAGTGACCCACCATATCGAAAAAAGCAATAACTAAAGCAAAAAAAGCCCTTAAACTTAATAACTACCTGATAATTTAATTAACTCAATTTTTAAAAAAGAATTCACAAATTTTATAATTCAAACAAATTCCAAAAACGACAGGAAAAAGACAATAATAAAAAAATATCTATCCTTACCGTACATTCCTAAACTCTCTGAAAATATTCAAAACATTTTTAAAAATGAAAATATTACAGTTTGCCATAAGGGCCACAATTTACTTAAAAAATTATCTTCAAATCTTAAGAGCAAAATTGAAAAAAAAAAAAAAGCCATATTATATATGAAATTCCTTGCAAGGACTGTGATAACGTTTCATAGGACAAAAAAAGCCAATATTTAAAAAACATACAAATACGACAAACGCAACAAAACTGATCTAACAAACCACTCCACCGAAAAAAACATACTTTTGATTTTGAAAATACAAAAATTTTGAAAACAGAAACAAATACACAAAAAAGAGAATTCTTAGAAATGGTTTTTATTCAAAAAAACGAAAAGGCAATAAACACAAAGGCAGACACAAAGAATTTAAGTATGCATTATTGCAATCTCATTAATAATTTAAAAAAAAATACACAACATAATCATTATATAATAATATTTAGATATGAAATTAAATTAAAAAAAAACACATTTATTAAAATAAATTTAAAAAAATCTTTTACAACTGCCCCAAGATGACCACACACAAAAATAAAACAAATTTCTATATTTATTATCTATATGCAAAGAACTCTACCTCACTGCTATTTTAAAATATATTTTACAGTTTTTTACAGTTCTTGATATTAAACACATATTTATTCTTTTTGGTAAAATGGTAAGATGGTGCTAGTAGTTCTATAAACTATCAAAAAATAAATAATAATTAAAAAAAATAAATAGTTGAAACGAAGACCGTTTAATGTGAATATAACTATTTTAAAAATTAAGTGTTTGTTTGTCATTTCAAGTTTTAAATGTTTATTACACAACAACAAAAATGAGTGTTTTTCGTGAGAAGGCCCTTAGTTAAGGTAAGATTAAATTTTGATATAGTGTATAGGTAAAATTTCAATCAAAAAATTTTTGTATTGCAGATTGATTTGTTGTTATAAAAAAATACATATTTTATACCTGCCCTGCCCTTCCAGGCCGAAAAGTCGTAATTGACATAAATTGGATGAAAATTGCTTAGTAAGCAACTGTTTTTACATATTGCCTGACCTTATCCCCAAGAAAATCCAGAAAATTTTGGAAAAGCACGAACTATATATATATATATTATATATATATTATATATAAAATATATTATATATATATATATATATAATATATATATATATATATATATATTATATTATATAATTTAAAAAATATATATAATATATATATAAAAATATATATATATATATATATATATATATAATAAATTATTATATATATATATTATAAAATAAATATAAAATATATTATATATAATAAGTATATTAAACAGTGGGTCCGGAAAAAGGAGGCCAATCCACCGCCACATATAGGGTGGACCAAATAATGCGACTTTCGTTATGTCACTTTTTTAAATTGGGGCCTTTCCATATACAGGGCGTCAAAATGAAAATTTAAAATCGTTTTTTGAAAGTAGGTCGAGTGTTTCTTAAGATACAAATTAAAACTGGTGGAGGGGGTTTTTACGAGAAATGAAATGTTCACGGATTCGCTATACCTCAGAGGGCGCCACCTGCGGTATATTGCATGTGTTAAAAATACCAAACTTTTTTTCCCCTGTATAATAAAGTTCTATATCTTTGAAACACCGACTATTAAAAAAAAAACGATTTTTATTTTCATTTTGACGCCCTTATATATATATATATATATATATATATATATATATATATATATATATATATATATATATATATATATATATATATAATATATAATAAAAATATATATATATATATATATATATATATTATATATATATATAAATAAAAAAATAATATTAAATATAATTATTTAATGTAAATAAAAAATAAATTAAATAATTTTGTTAACGATTTTTTTTCTGGGAGGGCGGTGCTCCAGAGTCCTTCATCGCGCCGCCACTGCTAAGTATCTAATTAATATGTGTGTTGATCTTTTAATTTATTTTTCTGGTAATTAATAATAAAAAAGTATTTCACCTAATGCAATCATCAGGCTTTAGAAGAACGAATATGCAGTTTTATTTAAAAAAAAAAAGCAAAATTAAAAAAATTACACGTATATATTACTACATTATGCTCATAATAGATATTCTGTGTCGTTTTATAAAATATATTTATTCAAAAAACTTATTACTACAAAAACAATGTTCACATACCTGCCATAATTTAATTTTGGTACTGATACCCTTATAAAATGAAAGGTACAAAACTAAAAAGTTAAGCTATTACCATCTTTTATATTAATCTCTTTATCTTAACCCCACTAATAAAATACCCACAAAAACAAGAATTTTAAGCCTTTTACTCAGTTGTAAATCATTTAAAATCAATAATGATATAAATAAATATGATAAAAATAATTGATGTAAACGGGATTACTATGATTATTACAATATTTGGTAAGAAAACAGAAATGATAAAAAAATATATTTTAGTTTAAATCAAATCAACTATTCACTGGTAATTTCTGGAAATTTCCTTGTGAAGGATTTTTTAGTCTATTATATTTTGTGTATGTTATTTATAATGCTTTGCATTTTTTGCATCATGTGGCATACCAACAGACATCATCTGCAACTACAACTACCCCAGGATGGTTAAAAGATTGTTTTTTCATTTTTTTTTTTGCTTTTAATTAACTTCAAAACCCAAATCTTTTTCAAATTCTTACAGATTTTTGAGTTTAGGACAACAAACACCTTCCCCAAAAGGGAAACTAAACTTTTCTCTTCTAATTTTTCCAAGATTCCTTTTTTTTTGGGGAAAAAAATAAATAAATATAAGGGGGTATTAATTATAAAACAAAAAAATTACATGGGGGCGTGATGATGCAAAGAGTTTCTACTTTAAAAAAAACCGTGCAAAAAAAAAAAAAAATTTTTTTTTTTATTTTTAAAATTTAAAATAATAAATAATATATATAATTTATTATATATATATTTTAAATATAATATTTATAAAAATATTATATAATATAATAAAAAAAAATGAAATTTGGGGTTATATTATTTTAGAATCTTATGAGCGGGAATTTTGGGGAAATTACTTGGAAAATTTTAGGTCCGACCCATGGTAACGATGTTAAAAGGTAATGGTATTTGGCATTAACGAATTTAAAAGTCGTCGTGCCGGGGGTTTGGGAAAAAAAACGATTCTTGAGTTTAATTATGAAAAAGAATCAAACGTAAACCTAAAAATACATTAATGAACCATCAGTATATATGGAGAAAGTTTCTGGATTTTATTAAAGAGAATTTTTTTTAAACGAACACACCTCCCCGATACTGGGCAAAACCCCACTGACTGAATGGCTCAAAATGAAAAAAAAGAAAAGGGGTGGGGAAAATTAAAAAAGACTCCCTGGGGGAAAAATATTTTAAAAATATAACATAAAAAACTATTGTTAAAAAATACAAAGGACAGAATATAATAAAAATTTAAACCTTTTCACTTTTTCGAAAATTTTAAAAAACACCCCGGGAAAAAAATGCCAAAAGAAAGCAGTTGCAGAAAAACCCCTTTAGAAAAAAAAAGGGAAAGCGGCCAAATACTAAAAGGAAGAGTTCAAAGCCATGGTACAAAATCAGATGAAGAAAGCCTGATGGCTTACAAAAAATTATTTTTTGTTTTACTAATGAATTAGCATGGAGAGGAGGAGGGGGGAGCAAATTTTTTATTTCCTATTTCAAAGAAAGAATTAATAACGAGGGAAAACTGGTAGAATGGAATACAATTCAATATTCGGAAAAAAACGCAAGGGGGAAACCTTACCCCTAATCCAAGGGCTGTTAGTTTTTAAACTGGATTTGGCCATTAGTAAGGTTATTTAGAAAGTTTTTGGAAAAGAGAAAAATATATAAATATTCCGAGATTGCTCTTAACGGGTTTAACCCTTTCTAAATTTTGGGCGGGGGTAAAGAACACCCCCTAAAAACATGATCACTCAGGGGACCTCAACGGCGGCAAAAAAGTCATTTTGGGACTGAAAAGTTAAAATCACTAATCATTCCCGGCAACAGCGGTTTAAAATTTGGGAAAAAAAGGGGATTGAAGAAAATACGCTGATAAAAATTACGGGACATTAAAACCCCAAAAAAGCCCAAATAAAGTCATATCTTCAACTGGATAAGCAACACCATTCAAATATAGTAAAAAAAATGAGAGACAATGATAAAGCTAATCTTAATACAGAAACTAAATAGCTAATGTGCTTCAAAAGTTCTTTAAAATTTAATTCAATGACAAACTCACATGAACATCAACAAGAGGAAGGACTCCAAAAATAGTAACTTTATGCAACTGTGTTTTCCACCCGCACATGCAATTTTAGTTTCTGCAAGTTTGTCTCCCTATTATTTTTTTTCATTTCTTATAATATTTATTTAAATAATGTAATTTTAATATTATGTTGTTTTTTAAAAAAAAATTTAAACTTACTTAGGTACTAATACTTTATTTTTTCTCGAGAAATGTTCTAAGAATTACACCCGTGCATCAAGGGGGAAAACCCGATAATTATTCAAGCATGTTATCAAAAAACTGGATTTCTTTATATTTTAAGGCCCTCCCTCCCGGAGTCGGGCTTTTTCCCCCAAATGAAAATAAACCCATGTTTTTAGACAAATGTTTTAAAAATTATCGGTAATTTTTATGCACTTTGTAATTACTTTCCGAAAATATCCCCAAAAATTCCCGAAAGTTTCAGCTCTTTATTAATATTAATACTTTTCGTCCCAAAATATGTGAAGATTTTTTCCCTTTAAAAACATTTTACAGTTTGATCCTTTTTAAATTTCCATAACTCAGCAGCATTTTATGTTATCGTTTTCGCCCAAAGACGGATTTTTGAGAATTGAATGCTCTTAAGTGTCCACCGCCAGTGTTCAAAGTCACAACTCAAGAGGTAGTGATTACTAAACAAATTTTTTCATAAAATTCTTTTGTTTTCTTTTCATTTTTTATAAATGGCAAGAGCTAACAATAAAAAAGATGAATAAAAAGTTGTTAAAATTTAATTTTCTACATAAAAGGGCCTAAAAATAGGAACGCTAAGACCAACAGTTCTCGAGATATTTGGCCTTTAATTAATTTTACTATGAAATTTTCACAAACTATAAATTTCGTAGTATTAAAAATGAGGCTAAAATCCGTGCTAAAATCTTGACGCTTGATTTATCGTCTGGATTATGTAGTACCTATCATTCGTATCGGAGTTACCATTTGTAAACATAAATACTAAAGGTGATCCGATAAATTTAAATCGTACGATTCCTTTTTTCCCTAAAAGAGGAATCGTGATTCGTATTGGTGATTTAATTCCTTTACAAGGATCCGGATCTGTAAATCGACTCATCAGTTATTACAGATTTACACCCTTTTAGCTTTTACATTTTTGTTTTTTTTTTGTATTGTTTTTAAAATAAATGTATTCTTTTTTAGGAGTGGCGAAAAGTCCTAAAATAATAACCCTATATATGATAATTATTATCAGTGATCTCTTAATACTCTTATAAACAAAAGATAATTTTAAATTATATTTTTCGACGTATTAAAATGTAATATTGTAACTTTGGTTAATAGAGGATCTGACATAATTTTATGATTTTTTATAACATCCGAAAAATATTTATGTATAAAATAAAGGTTCAGTTCCTATCCAAAAATCTTGGCCTTTTAAAGTACTAAGATTTAAAATAGGATCAAGTTTTTTTTTTGACTTGGCAAGTTTTTTACTGAAGTGTATGTTTTAATGATTTTTTTTATCAATACAGACGGCTAATCTTCTGAAAACGACCTCCCTTCGACGAGTCTATAATTTTGTACAGAACTTTCATACAGCATAAAAAAAATGTGTAGACGTTTTGAGGCGGCATTAATAAAAATCATGGAAAAATCAATTTTTTGTTTATTTTTTTTTACAAAAATGGAAAAAAAAGATTCTAAATAAATTAGATTTAAAATAATTAAATTAAATTAAGTAAGTAAACAATTAACAATTTATATAGTAACATTTTTAAACTTGTTTTTTTGGCGGCAATAGTAAAAATTTAAAAAAATATTAAAAAAATATTAAAAAAATCTTTTTTTTTAACCAGAACTGACCAGAACTGCCCCGAACGGCCCAGAACTAACCCACCAATTAATAAAATGGTATATAAAGTACATATGTAAAAAAATACAATACACAATGAATTAACTAATTTTAATTTATTATTTATTAAATTTTAAAAATATTTAATACGGAAAGACAATTGTTATATTATATTAACAACTTCTTGTCTCAATATTAATATTAATGCCCAAATTTGCTAAAATAAATAAAAGAAACTATAGGAATATATTTAAATATACTTCATATACCATTTTATTATTTGGTTCGGTAATCCTGATGGGTTAGTTTTGGTTAGTTCTGGTAAGTTTTGATTAAAAAAAAAGTGTTTTATTTTTTCCATTTTTTTTTTTAATTTTTACTATTGCGCCGCCGAGTGGGCGTTTTTGGGAGTTTAGCCACAGATAAGTAAAAAACTTGTCAAGTCGAAAAAGAACTTGATTTAATTTTAGATCTCAGTACTTTAATATATATATATATATATATATATATATATATATATATATATATATATATATATATATATATATATATATATATATATATATATATATATATATATATATATAGTATATATTACAGCGTTTTAAGAAGTTAAAGAAGACATCATGTTCTCTTATGTTCAATATGATTCTCTCCCTAGAGGAGTTTCGCCCGCTTAGGGTCTGTCAGTAGGGCTGTAGCAAGGCACAGTGAACAACAGAGAGAAACGTGTCAACTTATTGAACAACATTCAGCTTCACTCGGTGGAGGTGATTAAATATCACCTTTGATGCCCACTGAAATCATTCAGCAAAGGCCTTAAGGACCATCTACGGGGGGGTGGGGGGAGTAGATATGTTATTAAAAGGAAAAATTCCCCCACTGTCTGTAGTATGCATAAGTACTTCCTCGTTTTAAGACAGTGTTGTTTTCTGTGCACTCTGCTGAAGCCCCGCGACGAGACCGTAAGGCGGGCGAAACGCGGGTTTAGGGGGGAGAGTCAAAGGGACAAATAAGAAAGGGTTGTCTTTAATTTTTAAAACGGAGTAATACTTTGACATTTCAACACGAGATAGTGATTTTTTTCTTTTAAAATAATATATAATATATATATATATATAATTTAAATATATATTATAATATAATATATATATATATATATATATAATATATATAATAATTTTATATATATATATATATATATATATATATACATATATATATATATATATATATATATATATATATATATATATATATATATATATATATATATATATATATATATATATATATATATATATAGGTGCCACAGATCTCGAGTGCATATGCATGGGGATCTCGAAACCGGTGTAGATACGAAGTCGTAACTCTATGGCAGTTGCATCTAGAGCCTGCTCAATATCCAGAGTGTAAGTTGCACTATAACTTCCGAGAATTCCGAAAAAACTCGGAAATTATGCTATTTTTGTTTAATCTTTTTCGGCGTCATTTAAAGAGATATGGAAAACAAAAGACATCTTCTCGTGGCCACTCTTTAAGGTCTACTAAACAGGCCTGAGAGATTTTTGATGACGTTTGTCTTTCGTTAGTCATCATCAACTTTTTTTTTTAAATGCGGCTCTCAATTGTTTATTGCATTTTTTTGAAGTATTAAAATCCCAATTACAATGATGTATAACACTTAATATTTTTCTGTAAATAAACATATTTTCCATAAGGGGACAATGAGTAAGACAAGGAACGCACATCATTTCTTATAGGGGCGTTCCATATTTGTTCATAAATATTAAGTGTTATACATTTTTGTAATTGGAATAATAAGAGGTTCAAAAAAATTAAATAAAAAACCCAGGTTCGTATTTAAAAAAATAAAGTTGATGATGGTCTAACGAAAACGAAACGTCGTACGGAAAATCTCTCAACGCTGTTTTGTAGAGCTTAAGAAGTGGCCATGAGAAAGTGTCTTTTGTTTTTCCATATTTCTTTAAATAACGTCAGAAAAAAATTAAAACGAAATCAGTAAATTTCGTTTTTTTTCCGAATATCTCCGGAAGTACTCGGAATTTTACAACTTTCTAATCGGCATGTTTTTAAAGACTAAATGCGCAACTTTGCCATATTTTAACCGACTTCGTTCTCTTACGGTTTCGAGATCCCCATGCATTTGAATAAACATGAATCAAATTATAGGATGCTATAATATATATAAGATGCTGATTTTGGATATTATAACATGTCTCTATCACTCTGGTTTAACTGAAACGACATCAACTTTTTATTTTTCAATGGAATAATTGTATATTTTTTAAAATTTGATTCTACGAATCATTTCTGATTTAAAATGTATATTATGTCCTATACCTATCTTGCTAGTTTTGAGAAAATGGCGATTAAAGATGTCCAAACTACCGTATATTATGCAGTTTTATGGGAAAACATATAAATAATATAAAAAATTATTATGTTTAATTTAATTTTTTTCTAAAAACTCTATCTCTTTGGAGGTTATATCAAAACTACTTCGGCTTTACCGGAAGTGCTGCAAATTGACTTTTCCAATAGTTACTCAAATTTAAATAAATGACTTCTGTATATTTTTAAACTTCGATTCTACGGGTCATTCTTTGATATAAAATCTGTATAATATCCTATATCCTATTTTTTAGTTTTTGAGAAAATGGCGATTGAAGATGTCCAAACGACCGCATATTATGCAGTTATAGGGGAAACAATAAACGTTAAAAACATTTAATATTTTTTAATTTAATTCTATATTATTTTTAATTAACTACTTAAATAAAAACTAATATTAAAATAACAAATTATCAAAGAGATGGCCTGAATTATTTTAGGCTCATTAATTTTCTAACATTTATTTGTTTTCCCCTATAACTGTTATAATGTGCGTCGTTTGGACATCTTCAATAGCTATTTTCAAAAAACTAACAAAGATAGGTATAGATAATATACAGATTTATTGAAAATTTACCCCGTAGAATCCAAATTAAAAAATATAAGTGTTGCATTTAAATTTTGAAGTAAATTTAGAAAAGCCAATTTGCAGCACTCGGTAAAGCCGAAGTAGTTTTATTATGACTTACAGATAGAGTCTTCAGAAAAAATAAATTAAACGTAATAATTTTTTTTATCATTTATGTTTTCCCTTAAACTGCATAATGTGCGTAGTTTGGGCATCTTTTTTAAACGCCATTTTCTTAAAAACTGAAGATAGGGAAGGTATGAGTTAAATTTATATCAGGAAGATCCTTAGAACCAAAAATTTTAAAAATATAGGGGTGTTCCATTAAAAAATCAAAAAGTTGATGTCGTTTCCGTTAAACTATGATAGGCAAATCTTATAATACCCCAACCCATCTTATAATATAATATGTTATTCTAAAATTTAAGTTTATGTTTTTTTTTCAAAAAATGAAGGTGTAGTGATTTTGTTGTCACCCGGTATATATATATATATATATATATATATATATATATATAGTAAATATATATAAAAAAATATATATTAATATATATATATATATATATATATATATATATATATATATATATATAATAATTTTTATAATATTTATATGTTTTCCCAAAAACTGCCAAAAATATGGTTTGTTTGGGCATCTTTAATGCCATTTTCTCAAAACTAGCAAAGATAGGTATAGGACATAATTTTAATTTTAATATAAAAAGATTCTGAATCCAAATTTTAAAAATATACAGGGGATTCCATTGAAAATAAAGTTGATGTCGTTTCCGGTTAAACCGGAAGTGTATAGATGACATGTTATAATATCCAAAATCAGCATCTTATGTACAATATTAATATGTCAGTTTCATTCAAAAAAAGAAACTTCCTGTAAAGTTCGATAGTTGTTATTTATATCTAAGATAAATATAAAGTTTTTGTTTAGTGAATATATGTTGTTTATTTTTATATATATATATATATATATATATATATATATATATATATATATATATATATATATATATATATATATATATTATATATATATATATATAAAAATATATATATATATATATATATATATATATATATATATATATATATATATATATATATATATATATATATATATATATATATATATATATATCCCAAATAAATATGAATGAATTTTATTCTTTTCTTAACTGTCAAATTTGATATTTTTTTTAAATCGCAAAATGAAGCATTATCTTTTCCAAAACCCCCGAAAATGCTATAGGAAAAAGTTGCATATTTTTAAATTTTACACCCACATGCCAATTTTCAACTCTTTAGTACAATTTATTTTTTTTTCCTATTTTTTGTGGTTTTCTACTATAGAGATCATCCAAATTTATTTAAATGCATCTTAGAATATTTTTTATATTATGAGTAAATTGAGTAAAAGGCATATGTTTTTATTTTGAAAATTTTTTCATCACTCTTTTCCATCTTTCCGGTTAAAAAATTCCAAAAAATTTTAGTAGGTTCCATTTTAAAAGTACCTTTTATAAATATTTTCAACTGGTGGGATTTAACAGAATTTTCCGGTAGTTTTGAGAATTTTTCCTCAAGAAAAAAAAAAATCTCAGTAAATAAAAATATATTTCGAAACTGAAATTTGGCAAGTTTCAATGTCACTCAGTAAGCAAATATCGGGGTGAAAATCAGCCATATCACGACAAAGGCCGATTTCTCTTTCTCACCCGGCTACAGCGTTTGTAAATTAGTGTACTCAGAGTTTTGGAATTCCGATATCTTGTCCACAAATTCTTCATGTTATTTATTCAATGAAATGATGTGGCATTGTTCAGTTAACTCTAACTTTTTAGTATGCAAAAACCCAGTCATACTTCTTTACTATTCACCAAGATAAGATAATTTTTTATTAATATAGAAGCACCTAGATTAACTGTTTATCAGTTTGCAGCGATCTTGTGACTGAAGTGTAAACGGTAAAATATGGCTGGTAAGATTTTTTTTCTATATATTTTAAAGTAAATATTATCAATAATTAAATTATTTTTGATAAGGAACTCTTGAAATTATAATTGTATTATCTTGTAGAAGCCAAAAATATTAAGTTATTTTTCATAGAAAATAAAATAAAATAATTAACACGTAAAAGAAAACAACCCATTTTTTATAAATGTTATTATCAATGGTATTATCTAAAAAATAAATTAAATTTCAACAAATTTAAGAAGTAACTTAATTTTTTTTGCTATAAAAGCCGAAACTATACAGGGTGTCTCAGAATATGTGGGTAATCTCTCGGAATCCAATAGAAAACCTAAAAATATTATGACAAGTTCCCATAAACTTTTTTCCTATGACCCTCCCCTACTTAGATACAGATACATAACGGTCGCCCCTGGAAATCGTTTTTGTTTAAATAACTTTTAAAATACTAGAGCGTGAGTTCTGATTTTTTTAATATGATATTTAGATAAGTCTTCCTAAAAATGAACCCATTAAATCATAGTTGGCTTTTTAGTTTGCCAGAAACGGACTAGCTCTTGACACAATAATAGCAATTTTTTTAACACCTGTATGATAAACGCTCAACAATATTATTTGGACAGCTTTAACTTAAACTAAAAAAAGGTATTCTTGATTGACATCGATAAAATCAACTGTTTACAGAAATAAAAAATATCATGGTTGGTAATATCTGTATACCAACTTTTGGATATTTTGAAATTTTGAAATGTACTATGTATCAAGAAGCATTTTTAGTGAACATTTTTATTTCGACCAGTGGCGTTCGTACAGAATTTGACCTGCCCATTTTGGCAAATAAAAAAAAATGTCGTACACTAAAAAATGCTTCTTGATACATAGTACATGTATGCCAAATTTCATTAAAATATTTTACCACCCTGTATCTTAAAAGTTAAGACGTTTAGGACATACTTTTATAAGAAGTTGTCTTCTTAAAAGGGACCCAAAAATTGCCTCCTTAAATATTAACGTACAATTAGAAAAATAATGTAAAAAAAATGACCAAACATGATTTTTTATTTTTCGTAAACAGTTGATTTTATCGATGTCAATCAGGAATAATTTTTTTTTAGTTTAAGGTTAAAGCTATCCAAATATAATATTCCCTGGCAAACTAAATAAGCCAAATATGGTTTAATGGGTTCACTTTAAGAAGACTTATCTAGTATCTATCATATTAAAAAAATATTAAATAACGCCTAGTATTTTAAAGTAAAAAAAAACGGTTTCCAGGGTCGTCCGTTATGTACCTGCGTACCTCCGTAGGGAAGGATCGTAGGAAAAAAGTTTATGGAAACTTATGATAATATTTTTGGGTTTTTTATTAGATTCCGAAAGATTGCCCACATATTCTGAGAAACCCTGTTTATCTGCGGTTGATATACCTACATATTATAAGATTTTAAAATATAATTACCGAAATGTTACCGTAATTACTACCCACAATGTTGTTAAAAAAACAACTTACCAGTGACATTTATAGGGATAACCACATTCCTCAAATTTAAATGTACCCAAAAAATTTTTGGTAATTGCCTTCACTCCGATTTTGACCAAATTTGGTATACGGGGTTGTTGGGGGGCGCTGATCACAAATATGAATTTTTTTTGGCAACGTTTCGTTTTCGAGATTTTCATCATCAAATTTAAAAATTAAACTAACCTTGTTTACACTATTCCTCCTTCTGTTTGTACATAATTTTTTATTATACACTAAATTGGCACACAATATTTCACCAACACCTTTTAAAAACTTGTTTTTTTTTATTTATTTTACACCTTTTTTTATTAAATTGCAAACCTTCATTTTCAAACGCCGAAACCATGTATGTACTGGGGATTTTATCAGCTAATAAGGCTGCGGTCTTTAACATTAAAACTTCACAATTTAATGGAAAAAAGGGAAAAATAAATTTAAAAAAAAACAATTTTAATAAGGTGTTTATAAAATATTGTGTGCCAATTTAGTGTAAAAATGATAAATTTTGTGCAAAAAGAAGGGGAATAAAGTGAAAAAGAGGCTAGCTTGATTTTTAACTTTGATGATGAATATCTCGAAAACGAAACGTTGCCAAAAAAAAATTGTTTTCAAATTCGTGATCAGCGCCAAAAAAAAACCGTATATGTACCAAATTTAGTCAAAGCGACTTTCGAGATAATTACTAAAATTTTAGATACGGTTTTAGTCCAGAAACTGAACTTTTACAGTAGCCTGGTAAAACTTTTTAGGATTTGTTGATATAAAATCCTCTCACTGCCATACATACTTCTTCTTCTTCTTCTTCCCTGGGAGCCGTCTTGATTCACTACCGGAGGCAGCGCAGCGCATAATCATTTATACCAATCCTCCCATTAGTCTCGTTCCTTCCACAAGTCTGTATAACCCCGAGACTGGTTGGTTGATATATTTCTGTGGGCTCATTTTCGGTTGTCCAAATAATGCCTGTATTTTGTGATTCAACGCTTTACATTCGCACAGGATATGTTAGGAAGTTTCTTCCCCCTCGTCGCACATTCTGCAACTTGGGTCCCCAATGTGTGAGCCTATCTTGTGTTGGTGTCCTCTTAGGCTATCGTGCCCTTTTAGCAACCCTACCGTTATGCGTCTTTTCCTACTTTGTCTGAGTAGTTCTTCCTTCGTTTTTTTGGATGGGCCCCTTATGAAGCTTTTTCCATGTCTAATTCTACTGAGGTTTCCCCAGTATTCCTCGTGTTTGTTTCGGATCCATTCCCTGGTTTGCCCTCGTGCTGTGGTTTTGGTCACTCCAAGGGCAGATTCTGGTTCAAAATATGATGTAGATGACCCCTGTCTGGCTAGCTCATCCACTTTTTCGTTGCCTTCTATTCCCGAATGTCCTGGTACTCACAAGAGAGTTACTCTGTTGCGTTCTCCCAAGACTTCCAGTTCTTTTCGGCATTCCCATGTCAGCTTGGACGTTACCTTGGGGTTTACTAGTGCCCCCAGTGACGCTTGGCTGTCTGTTATTAAGCAAATCCGCTTATTTTTATAAGCCCTCCTGTTATTTTCTTTTGCACAGTGCAGTAAAGCATATATTTCCGTTTGAAATACAGAACTGTGTGTTTCTAGTGGAATGGAGAATTGTGAATTCATTTCACTGTACACGCCGCTCCAGTTCCCTGCTCGGTTTTGGAACCATCCGTATACCAGATGATGTCCCGAACCGTGCCGGGAAGATCGGGTTGCTGCCACTCACTTCGATCTGGAATTTTTACCTCGAAGTTTTTGTTAAATGAATATTGGGGAATCATCTGGTCTGTTCCCTCGTCCAGGATGTTGCCGCCAACCTGACTTTTAATGTTGTTGTGTCCCAAACTAGCGTAGACATCAGTTGGTTTTTGTTGCAGTCGAAAGTAGCTCATTCTTGCCTCTCCCATCACTATGAGGTTAAGTGGTGGAAGGTATAGGAGACATTCCATGGCTGCTGTTGGGGTTGTTTTAATTGCTCCTGTTATAGCTAGGCAAGCAACTCTCTGTACCTTGGCCAGTTCTGTAACAGCAGTTCTTTGTCGCATTTTTGTCCACCATACCAGTGATGCGTATGATATTATAGGCCTTAGCACCATGGTGTATAACCAATTAACCATGTTTGGTCTGATTAACATAAGAGTCATCTCCGCTTTCTTTCTTATTTTCTGAAGATGTTGGTTCCAGGTAAGTTTAGAGTCCAGGATGACACCCAAATATTTTACCTCTCCCACAATCTTGATTGTTTCACCTCGTAGGGTCAAAGGTCCTAAACCCTCTAGATTTCTCTTTTTGGTGAAGGCAACTATGGCCGATTTGGAAGGGTTTATGTTTAATCCCTCCTTTCTCGTCCATCTGGTAACTGCGTTTAGGGCCTGTTGCATTTTATCCCTAACAGTGTTGTTAAAATTTTCCGTATTTTGCGTATCCCAATGTTTGGTGCCCTTCAAGTTGAAGGACATTTAGTAGGTCGTCCATGACAAGCTTCCATAGATTCCATGTTCCATACATACTTAATATACTTTATACTCTAACTTTTATTATTTGTGTAACTACATACATTATAGTCCCTGAGCCAGCTAAAAATTTGGTCAATCATTTCCTATCATGCGATAATTGGTAGAATGCATCAGAGGGTCGTATTATATAGCTTCGTGAACGTCAGCTGCGGTTCCGTCGGAACAATGAGCCGGGGTAGCCTTTTTTATTTAAATTAAATTAAAATGACAACGTTAATTCACAACTAACTGGTATTTTTATTGTTGTTCATAAATATGAGGCAATAATAAAGTAACAATTTTTAAAAATATATTACGGTGTAACCGAAAAATTAAAATTTTTTACCGTGTACGTGGATTTGAATGCTCTTCAATAAACTTTAAAAGAATTTTTGTCCAAAATAATTAGGAAAGCCAATAATGGACACCTTTAAAAAGTACATGAGATTTCCTATATACCGCCCGACGATGCACATGGTGCATTTTACGCTAAATGGTCGCTCGAACATGAAAAAAAAATTATACTTTCAATGATTGTCTCTCAACTAGAAAATTTACCTGGTAATAGCTTATATGCAACTATGGATAAATATATATGTCAGTTGGCTGTATCTCGGTGCAAAAACCGTCAGCTGATACTTGAAAAGTTGTAGCGCAGCAGTTAGACGGGAGCATCTATCGCCTATTTAAATGCTTCAGCTGATGGGTTTTCCCTTTACTTAATGCTGGCAGATTTTTTTTAATTAATTACAGCAGTAAATTAACAATCAGCTTACAATATTTTATCTGGGAGGAAATGACGTATCCCAAATTCTTCGGCATTACGCTCCGATATGAGTGTTCCGATGAAAAAAATATTTCGTATAAATACTTTAAAACTAATAAGCATATAATTAAATAACTAAAAAAATATTCAGATAATCAATTTAGGGAGCGTTCAAGTATTACGTAACGATGTTGGGGGAAGGAGGGATCTTGTAAAATGTTACGATATGATACAGAGTCGGGAGGGGGAAGGTTTGAATTACGCGTAACGTAACATTGTTTATTTTTAACCCTTCACAACGGTCGCATAGAGACAATCTGTCACGCATTTTTTAAAACGTTTTTTTTTTTTCAAAAGTTGAATTTTATTTTACTTTAGCGACTTTCCGGTACTTTACGCCACATAATTGTGACTTTTAGGTAAAAATGATCACTTGGTAATTATATATTATTAAATGATATTGATTATATTTCAAAATTTTTAAAATTTAATTTCAAACAATTAGAGCACGCCCATTTGAATGAGATTTAACTGTGGCTTCGCTTTTAAGAAATAACAAAAAACAAAAATAATTTAAGATATGTTAATTCCTCCCAGATGAAAATTTGTAAAATGATTGTTAATACACTGCTGTAATTAGTCAGCTGATGCATTTAAATAGGCGATAGATGCTCCCGTCAAACTCTTGCTCTATAACTTTCCAAGTATCAGCTGACGGTTTTTGCACCGAGATACAATGAGTTGACATATATTTATCCATAGTTGCATATAAGCTATCACCAGGTAAATTTTTAGATAAGAGGAAATCATTGAAAGTATATTTTTTTTCATGTTCCACCGACCAACTGACGTATAATGCCTCATTTTATGGTCAGGTGACTGTGTTTTTTCCTCAAAATATTGGGTATTTAATTATATATGGTAATTTAACAAGTTTTAAGTTGAGAGGAAATAATTAAATACATATATTTTTGCATTTAAATAGGCGATAGATCCTTCCTCCTAACTCCTGCGCTATAACTTTTCAAGTATCAGCTGACGATTTTGGGGAAACATATATGTATATATATATATATATATATATATATATATATATATATATATATATATATATATATATATATATATATATATATATAATTTTTAAATTTTTTATATTATTTATAATAAAAATTTTTTTAAATTTGGGGGAAAATAAAAAAAAATTTTTAAAAAATTTTAAAAAACGTTCGCCTCTATATGAAAAGGGCCCTTTAAAAGGGGGAAAGTTTGCAATACAAAGAGAAAAACAATAGAGCCCGTGATTTAATACAAAATAATATTTAAAATTTTCCCTATTAGAGAGATTCATTAAAATAGTCATTGGAAAAAAATTTAACATAAACAAAAAAATTTTTTAACGATCACCAAACATTATTGACACATATTACAAACATAGCGGACAAATTAAAATTCCCCTTTAAAAAAAGGCATTAAGGGCCCTTATGAGTATTATTTTTGTTTTTTTTTTTTTTTAAATTTTAAAAATTAGAATTTATTTTTGTTAAATCACGATAGCGACATCTATGGTATATTAACAAAATATATGTTAATCCACTGCATTAAAATTACGGAGATTCCCTTTAAAGTTTTTCCCCCTGGTAGAGATCAATTGATTTGGGGGTTAACAGGTGCAATTTAGAGATTGATATTGTTTGATTAAATTTTTTCCTAAATATTATCTTATTATTTTTTTAATATTATACTAATGCCAGAAATCAATGAGTAGATTGTAGTATTTAATTTTTTAAATTTTTTGTAATTTAGTTTTTTGGTTACTGTATTTTTCGTTTTTGTATTATACATATCATTTCCTGAAATTCTTTGGATTATTTCACTTAACCATATATATATATATATATATATATATATATATATATATATATATATATATATATATATATATATATATATATATATATATATATATATATATATATATATATATATATATATATATAATAGATATATATATATATATATATATATATATATATATATATATATATATATATATATATATATATATATATATATATATATATATATATATATATATATATATATATATATATATATATATATATATATATATATATATATATATATATATATATATATATATATATATATATATATATATATTTATATAATAAAATATAAGCTACATTAGTATAAAAAAATTTCTAGTTGAGAGAAAATCATTGAATTTTTTTATTCATGTTGAGGACAAAAAGTAAATCACCATTATGGTCAGATTGTTTTTTTAGATATTGGGTTAGCTAAATTTAACGTTTTAGTTTAAAGAATATGAATATCCCCGGGGGAAAAAGGGAAATCCCATGTAATTTTAAAGGTGTCAATTATTGGCTTCCCTTTATTATTTTGACAAACCCCCTTAAGGTTTATTGAAGAGAATGCAAACCACGTCCCTGGTAAAAATTTAAATTTTTCGGTTACATTTATAATATATTTTTAAATTGTTACTTTATTATCGCCTTATATATATAATAAAAAATATTATTATTAATATTAATTTTATTTTAAATATTTTTATTATTTTTAAAATTACCAGTCCATTTTTGAAAACCCGTGATTTACCCCCTGCTTAAAAATCAACCCTTTCTTTTTTTTCTCACTTTTTCCCCCTGAGAGGGAAATTTGGTATAAAACATAGGTAATCCCCCTTTAATTATTATTAAATTAAATTTCCTACCATTCTTCTAATTCCTTTCAATTTTACTCAAAAAATGTTTGAAAATAACACAATTAATTTTCAAATTATCTTTTATTTTTTTAAAGTAAATAAAAAAAACGGATTTTTTCCAATTTTGGGCCAATTTAAAACAATTTTTGTCAAAACAAAATTTTTTCCCCTTGAAAAAAAATCTTAAATTTTTTCCCAAAAGACAATTAATTATTGAGTAGATATACGACGGGTTTAAAAAATAAATTATTATTTAAAAAACAAAAATTTTCCCCGACAGACAGAATGAAGTAAAATATTGTATGGGGTAATATTCGCGGGGGGACTTAAAGTATTCGTATCAAAATTCCAGACTCCCGGTCGTCGCCTCGTCCAAACATCCCCCCCCCCTATACTGTAAAGTCATTTTTCCGGACTAAATTAAATTTTTTTCCGACTTATAACCTAAATATCTATTTGCAGTGTATATTACAGTACAAATTACCATATTTCGTATTGTCTTAACCAAAATTAACCACAATGAACTTTAAAAATAACCATAATTATTTACTTTACTAAAAATTAGTGGGGTCTTTTTTATTTATTAAATTTATAAGGGCCGTCCAATACAGGCAGTGAATTTACCATTTTGACTCTCCTTCCCCTCTTTTTAAAAGCATCACACTCTTAGCGATCCCTATAAATATTACGTCACAAAGCTGGACTTTTAATAGGGGCCCTTTTTGATTTAATCGGGAAAGGCGACAATGTATACATCAAATACTTATAATATGTTTTAGAGTCCGACGAAAATGGTTTTTCAAACAAACCAAAACCGATTATTCGGGTGGCCCCCAGTTTCCCGCCGAAACCGAAACTCACTTTTTTAAAAACGAAATGTAAAAAAAACCAAAATTTTGCAATAGACATAAAATGGAAACACAGTATATTAATTTGGAAACCCTTTATTAAAAATTTTTCTTAGGCTCCATATAAAAATAATAACATTATTGCAGAGCTATCGAGCAAAATTTCCGCGAGAAACAAAGTTAGCGAGCGTGTCGAATAACTTCTGAAATCAATTTCGGTTTTTTGGGTGCAAAGAAAGTTTCTGGGCTAATTTTTAAAAACCAAATGTACCGAAATTGATTGAGTAAAGCATCTTAATGACGTTTTCTTGCTACTTCCAAACTGGGGAAAATTATTCACAAACTTTTATTTGAAATATTAAAAACCAATATATGTTTTTCTAACCCCAAATTAAAAATATTTTTTAGCATTTATCACAGACATGTCCTAACTACTTAAAATCAAATAGGGCTGTTCTGACTATACCAAACGATTTTTAACACCAATTTATGACACTGTACAAATTTAAAATTAATTTCCCGCATCAAAACAACGTTAAAAAAATGTTTATGATCTTTAATATGCTTAAACTTCCTTAACGCTCTGAGACCAAAAATATTCCGAAAACCATCCTTAATCATTTACAAGTTAAAAACATGTTTTTATACCTCTAGAGGCAGCCTTGCCGCTCTTTCTCTCTCGCACGCTTTTTTGCACGGCCAAAGGCAAGGCTGCATCTATAGGGAAATTTTTTGAATTTTATACCTTATTTTGGGGGGGCCCCCTGTCTCAAAGATACCGTGTTAGCTCTTGCCATTCATTTATAGATTATCCCCCGCCGAACAATAAACTGGGATCGGTAGGTTTTTGGACAGAACATTAGGGGATTGACTTATTAAATATAAAGATTTACAATTTATTCTTTTTTTAGGAAAGTATAATCTTAAAATTAATTAAGAAATTAAATATATAAAAGTTTTAATAAATTAATACAAAATTTACTTTTTTAATCTAAATATCTAAAATCTAATCTGTTTCACTATCAAAGTTCATATTGAGATTAATTAAATAGGATTTATGTTGTTTGGATAAAAATGTAAAAGCCCCCAAACTTTAAAAAGGTTAAAGTTTTTTTTCCAGCCTCAACTGGTATGTTAGTAATTAATTGTTTTATCAAATTTATAACACGGGGACTTTAAAGAAGGTGTAACATTTTTGCTGTGATCTTTGTTTTATACTTGGTTCCACAAATGCTCTTTTTAAAATACAGTGATACGGGGGAAAGCTGCGGGAGTTCCCCCCAGCCTGTTCACCCAAAATTTAAACCTTTATAGGTATATTGTTTTTTAACGAAATTAATTTTGGGACTTCCAAAAGATGGTTTTTTGTAACTGAATCTAAAATAAATACCTTTTTCAAAACAAATTTTCCCTGGATTTCAGTTTTTGAGCCTGATGAAGCTGGTGCTTTGTGTAGCAGAGGGTGTGGTACGCGTTATCCATGAAATAAACTGTTTTTTTGGAATATTTAAAAGAAAATTTCAAAAACCAGTTTTTAAATAGTTCTGCACTTGTATCCTATGATAATCCTTTTGAACCCCTTAATATTCTTTGCAGACAACAGCAAGCAGTTTGGGAAAACCCCGTCTTCTAAAACCAGCGTGTATTATGGTAATGTGTTTTCCTTTATTTGAAGGTGCTTCGTCTGACGGGTTTTGACGGGAATAACCCCATCCTTGATACTGTGTGGGTGTGTTGGAACCATGTTTCATAAAGGGTTTAAAATTATGATCTGTTTTCTAACTCTATATCTTTTAATTTAAAGGTAATTAAATTCCAAGTGTAACAAAGATTCCATTACTTTGTTTTTTGTCTATTTTGCGGTATTTAAATCCCATTTAAAACAACTCTATGGAGGGGGGAGGCTAATATTTATATTGCTGTCTCTCTGTTTTTCCAGTTTATCCAAGGTGGGTGAATTACCCCCATTATAAAGACAAATATTTTTTTCCTTCTTATTAGGTCCTGATTTTTTATTGTCTATACGGTGAGATTAAAAATCACTAGTTTTTTCTATTACTTTGTTCAATTCTTCACTAATAATAATATCCCTTATCGGTGATATTGAGCTTTTTGATTATGCCTTTTTAAGTTCTTGTTTAATAATCTACTGATTAAAGTTTCATACACATTTTCACAAACCCGTTTTGGAATTTTAGTGAAAATGATTTTGACGTGAAAAGTTATATTATCGTAAAAAAACTCCTGAAATAGGGAAAAAAAGGGTTTTTCAAACTGCCACTAAAATATTAGCAAAAATTTATATGCCTAATGGTTAATACTCAGGGAAAACCTTTGGGCCCACCTGCCCTTTTGACAAATGGGTTTACCAATAACAATAGGAATAATGTAAGTTTTTAAGTGGTAATTTGCCGCCATAACGATACTTTTTAAAACAGACTATAAACTGCTAAAAAAAACATTCTTAAACTGGGTTTAGCGCTGACATCGGGGCGAACTTATGGAATTATCGGGGAAAAAAATTCAAAACTTGTTTATAAAACTTACTCCAGGAACAATAAAATCTCCTAAACAAATTTTTGTTTATTATAAAAAAGAAAAAGAAAAAAAAAAAAAATTTTCCTTTGGCCTAACCCGATGCACCCGCAAACCAAGGTAACATCCGCATGGACCCCCCCATCCACCAACGACGGGGAATTTAAAATAGTTGGAAAAATGTACAATAAAAAAAGGGCCGCTTAATGTCAGACCAAGGGTTGATTAAAAAAATTTAAAAAATTGATGCTTGTTATAATGGCCCAATTTTTTTTTTTTTTTTATTCCCCAGACAGTACGTCCCAATATACTAAAATTTGTTTTTCAATTCTTATTGTTTTTTTAAAATTTTTTAAAAAAAAAAAAAAGAAATTTCCAATTTTTGTTTTTAAAAAAAAAAAAAAAAAAGGTATTTTCAAAGGGTAATAAAAGAATAAAAAAAATTTAAAAATAAAAAATTTTACAGGGGTGTTTTTTTTTTTTTAATTAGGGCATGGGCTTGATAATTTGACCCCCCCCATATTGAAAAAAAATAGTTTGTTTGATACTTTTTTTTTAAAATTACGTTAAAAGGAAAGTAACATTATTCACAGTTTTTTTTTATTAAATTTTTTAAATTTGGAAAGGGGTATTTGCTAATGCTCGGTAAAAAAAATTATGTTGGCCCCAAAATGCCACGACCCGGGCTTCAAAAGACAACATTGATGATATACCGAGCCCGCTAGAATGTTAAAAAATGCACAAACAAAGTTTCTTCTCTATCCCCCGCGAAGAACACAAGTTTTATTATATAATTTGCAAATTTGGGGTTAAATTCGAAACCAGAGATACTTTTTAAAACCTCAACACCGTTGATATCATTTGAAAAAGTCTTTTTTTTTACATCCACACTTTTAAAAAAAAAAATTTTTTTTTAAAAAATTTTTCAAGAAAAACAATTGTTTCCCCTTTTTTATCCAAAAGCTATTTTCAAAAAAAAACTCTTTTAAAAAAACAAAAACCTCCAAAATCCATCTTCCAGAACCACCTTACTTTATATCAGGAGTTATACCCACCCGTACCGGGGTCCAAACCCCTCCACTGTACCTGTTTACAACAATCCGTCGTAACCGCCAGCAGTGTCCGATGTATTAACAATCCTAACACGTTCATTCTCCTGTCTGAATACCCCCCAACATGGGAAGACTTGATAGGTTTTAACCCTTCAGCTCCACCCTATTACGGTAAACCTGGACTAACAATCCTGCTCCACGTCCCCCCTGTATATTACCCACCTTACCTTCTGTGCGGGCCCCCTTTGCACAAAAAAGTCCCTCTCCCCGGATTTTTTCCCCTTGGGGGTAGTGGTCACGAATATCGTCCAAACCTGTAGTGTGTTTTGGGGCCCTCACTCAACCATCTAGGAGGTTTTAAATGTTTTACTAACCAAAGGGTGATGTGTGTTATGTTGTTTTAAATGTCCTATATGTATTTAGTTATGTTATACAGGTTAAAAAAAGTAGGAGGCTCACGATTTATGGCAAAAATGGAGCCCAAAACAATTTAAAAAAATTTATAGGGACATATGTCAAAACTTTGAGTTTTTCTAAACGATAAGTTAAAAACCCTGAAAGCAATATTTTTTAAAAGTTTAACAATAAAACTTCTCCTTATAAACTAAAGTTTTAAATGTTTAATTTAAAAAAAAAAAAAACCCCCCATTTAAGAATTAAAAACACTTGGCAACAGCTTTACTAGAAGCCTGGTGCGTGAATTTATTTAGTCGTACATTAATGCGATATTTTTGTCCATTCGAAATTTAAATCCAATGTCCAATGATATGTTTTTAAATTTTTACGGCAGAAAACCAATATGCTAATCTAGCAGCTCAAATTTACGGTGAAAGATTTCCACGACGGCTAAATCAATTTAGAACAACAATAGTGCAGGTGAAAACAAAGAGTTTGAAAACAGGATGCATGCAACGAGAAATCTAAATAGAGGACCGGGGAGACAAAAGTGTGACACAAAAGAAAATAATTTTGGAAATTGTGAAGTAAAACCAGGATTAGTCAAGGTAAAAGGGTTTTAAAAATATCCCCAAAACCGAGCTTAAGAACCCAGGGAATTACTTATCCCAATACCACCCTGTGCAGGCTTTTACACTTTGGGGGACGAAAATGTTCTTCATTCTTGCAAAAAAAAGGTTTTTTTTAAAACAAAAATTTGTCTTAAATGGATATTGGCTACAAATTAAACCCCAAATGAAGTAGATGAAAAAGAAACAGAGAGGTTGAAAGATGCCGGGAGTTGCATACGTCAAAGAAAATAAGCAAAAAAAATGAATGTTTTTTACTAAAATTTTAATCCAAATTAAATATTAAAATAAATTGCAAGAAGTATTTAATTTTCTAGTTTTTTTTGATCTGCAGCTTTATGCAACGCCGCCACAATGTAAAAACACTTTTAAAAAAGTGATGTAAACTGCAACAAACGTTCGACTCGGGTGTGATGAAGTGGGCGGGTGTTGCCAAATATTTTAAACTTTGAATAGCCAGATTTCAAGAAGAATTAACTTTAACCCATGCGTTTTTTTTCTTTTTGACCTGTTTGGCTTACTGTCGGGCCCCTTAAAAAACGTTAACATCAAACTTTCACACCCTGTATAGTGTTAACTTTTAAGTTTAAATGCCAAATATTTACAAATTTTTATTGGCATTGATTAATATATCCTGTCTAGTTTGTTCAAAACAATTCATTTATGAGTAATCTTCGAGCATAACCCATGAGGGAAACCTCGCCGCTTGTCCGTGCAAAAAGGGGAGAGGGGAAAAAAAAAGAAAGATACCCTTCTTTGTCAAAGTGCTGATTGGTCGAGAAAGGCTGACCAATCAATACGCAGAGCGGGGGAAATACCGTGCACTGACCAATCACCACGTTGGTGCGGGAGAAAAAGGGGGTATATATTTTTTTTCTTTCTGTCTCGGGGACAACCAAGCCGAAGATCTTTTTTGGGGGTTTATGTTCAGGGGTAATAATTGTTTAAAAAAAAAATCTTTTAAAATATTGAAAAAAAAGATTCGTAGTGGGTTTTTTTTAAAGAGTCTTTAAAAAATGAGTGCGCCCCTATCCTTCGTCTAAAAACTCCCGTTGATAGAGTACACGACAGCGCCTTTGTCTTATCTGTCAATTTGAATAATGCATACGGTTACAGTATAAGCAGGCAACAACAAAACTTATAAAACTAAGTTGTATATATTTAATCTTTAATTGTCCTTTTTTTTATTTATATCAATCATAAATTTTTTGTTAAACGTACTACTGGGGTTTACACTTTTCTCATGGCGGAGTTCAAATTACAGCACTCACGAGGAACCAGATATAGATGGCGCCCGGGTCTTCGTCGGAAGAGTTTCATGAAGGTGACCCGATTCCGTTTTTCTGATAAAATGTTGCCACTTTTGCATAACAATGGAGCCGAACATGCTAAGATCAACAAAAGGGTTTGGGTTTATGTTTATCTACTACACATCCCCGCCCGCAAGGTCAATTAAAAATTGATTTAAGAGGGAGACCTGACTATGGCTTTCTGAGAAATCGGCCTATATAATTCCTCCTAGAGCTCCCAATAAAGCGTATTCTTTTTTCAGTTCATCTGAAAAAGGCCCTTTTGAACATCAATTTTCTCGCTCTTTTTCCCTGGGGTTTTTAGCCGCATAAATTTTCAGAATTGTTTTCTGCTTAATTCTTAATCTTTTTTGACCTTTTTCGCCCCCAACCCCCCGTCGAAAAAAAAATAAAAGAAAATCGCCAAGTTTTATTTCCCTAAAGAACGTATTAAAAAAAAAAATGACTGAAAAAACCCAAATTCAAATCCCTAGGTAGTTTATGTCATTCATTTGCGAAATAAATTTAAGTGAAATTAAATGACGTGTACAGAAAACAAACTAAATAGATACATTATTATTTTTAATTTAAAGGTTTCCCGGGAAAACAATAATTATACGGATTTATAAACTGATTTTTTTTTTTTAAAAAACGGTGAGTGAGAAAGGAAAAGTCCAGAGCTACTTTTAAGCAGAATTAAACTGGCTTTAAGAGTAATAAAAAATTTTGAAAACCAGTGGCGACAGTTTTCTTTGCTAAAAAATAAGAATTTTACGAAACGAACCCCAAAACTGTGAAATGCTTAAAACACAAATTTTTGGTCATGTAAATGTGACCTATAATGAAAACATTATTGGGGAATCCAAAACTTATCCAATATTTCCACAGGTTTGATAAATGTGAAATAAACTTTAAAAGAAAAAAACTTTAAACGGCCATAAAATCAAAGCTTTTGAACCCATGTTATATGAACTTTTTTCATTTTTTTGGGATGTGAATCTTCTTTAAATTTTCCTCAAACATTCTAAACACCTGTATATATATATATATATATATATATATATATATATATATATATATATATATATATATATATATATATATATATATATATATATATATATAAATATAAAACGAGTGACACAGCGGACATGAATAGCCCAACTTTTTATTTATTGGGAATTAATTAAGAAATTTAGAGAAGGACTTTATAAGGACACACTTTCATAACGTAATAAAACCATTTTTTCACTGCCGGTTTAACGGAAGTAACCTAAATTTTAAATAGCACCCTTTTATATATTTTTATTCATTTAGAAAATTTTTTTGTGATTTTGTTAATTTTAATCTGATTAATAAGAGTTAGAATAGAGTTCCCAACTTAAAATTTAGGAATGGGTTTTTTAATTTTAAAACTCCCAACCAGAAGAAACCCAATTATTATTAAAATAGATTAACATTACTATTTCCATAGTTTATCAGAAAATAGTATGAAGAACTGACCTTTTATTAAAAACGAGAAATACCAAATTTCATTTTTATCCACATGTCAAAATCGAGATTATATATTATACGCGTAGGCCTTGTAACATAAAATTGTTGAGCCATTGGTATCCATGCCCCCCAGAATTGTTAACGTTTTAAAACCAATATGGATATTAAAGAATACTTTTGTATTATTTATAACTAATATAATCTATGTACTTGCAAAACAATGTAATTACACCTGGGAAAGTACTAGAGTTAAGACTTTCCCAGACTTAAGAGATACCGGGGGACAAGGAAAATAGGCCCCTTTGGCACTTTGAACTATCTCCATACGATAAGAGAATTATAACTTAATCGAACTTCCCCCGCGGTTAATGATAAGCTTTTTTTAGTTTTTTTTAATTTTTAGATAAAAAAATTTAAACCTCTCCCAATAATATTCTCTTTAAAATTCTCTTCTTTTTTCAAGTTTTTTCCCGTTTCCCAAAAAGGAAACATATATTTAAGATTTTAACCCCTTTTAAAATCTTTAAACCCTCCCACAAAAAAAGTTTAGAAAACCCCCAAAAAAAAAGGTGTTTAGGATCGAATTTGAGGCAAAGCCCGGGAAAAACCAAAAAACGGGTGGTCAATTGTATTTATATCAGAAATTAAACTGATAGACTTTTGGGAATTGCTTATATCCAGTGAATGCCATCGAAAAAAGTAAAAATTAAAAAATACCCCTTTTAAAAAATAAAATTTTTTTAGACAAACAATTTTTTATGAAATAAATGATCTATCCCCAATCTACCCCAAATAGTCCCCCCCTCATCCATCAAGAATTTATTGGAGCCGGTTTGCAAAAATTTAAAGCAAAATGTGACGACAAACGGCGGTTGCAACTTTAATTTAAACCTAAGTTCAAATAACTGGGGAAAAACTTAGTATTAAGGGTTTACCTTAACGAATAATAGCTTTGGAAGCTTTTCACTTTTAAAATGTTTTAAATATTTTTAAAAATGCTTGGGGAACATTGTAAAATTGTCCAGCCGAAATTTTTAGGGAGGAAAAAAAAGAAATTTTAAGAAATTTAAATTTTTTTTCCAAAGTTCAAATTCTTTATTCAGTTCATTTTTTAAAAAACTGTTTTTATTTGCATAATTGTAATTATTTGTCGTGCATTCATTTAAAGGAAAAAAAAAAAATAGAGAAAGGCTCCAACTTTTAGATAGAAAAACCCTTTTTTAAATATAATCCAGATTTTAAAACAATAGAACAGGGCTCCCGCTTAAATATAATTAAAAAATATTAAAAAATATATGTTGTGCTTTAACATTGCAAAATTTTTTACAGACGAAATTTTGGGTAAAAAAATGAAAAGGAAAAACTTCTTACTTTTGATCTATCGGGCTAAAATTATTAAGAAAAAAAAAAACCCAAGATTATTTTTTTTATTAAAATTGGGGTTTTAAATTAATAGCCAAAAAGGAGGTAGGTTGATTTTTTCCCAAAGGCCTTTCTAAAAAATTTTTAACAAACTCCCACATTGATAAAGGCAAAATCCCAAACAAATTGCACAGGAAAAAAAAAAAGTTTCTATATAAGAAAATTTTCAGAATGCTTTTTCAATCTTGCTAACTCCAACCTTAAAGTTTAAAGTTCATTTTTTTAAAATATTTTTTTTTAAAATTTAAATTTTTAAAAATTTCAAAAACAACAAAATTAACGCTTTACCACTGAAACAAAAACTTCCTTTTTTTGGGAGGTTAAAAAATAACAAAGAACCCCTAAGCCAAGGGGCTTCAACTAGTTTTAGTTATGACAGCTAAGGGGGTTGGGTTTCTGTTGAGCAAACGAAATTCCCAGTTAAATATCATTAAAGTTAAGGTTGTCCTAAGTATCACTGGTGCAAACCGCTGAAAGGGGTTGTATACCATCTTATAACCAAAGAAAAGTATTATCACCAAGCCAATCGCCCCCTTTTTGAAGCTCTTAATCCCCAGAAAAAAACAAAAATAAAAGAGGACCGTCCACCAGTTGTATTCCTACCAAGAATAAGGGGCCGGGACAGATTAGATTGGCCATGGATCAAACCCACCTTTTTAAACCAAAAAAGAAAATAAAATTGAAAATTTATTTTATTATTCATTTTTTTTAATCTGCTTCCATTCAAAAAAGAAAAAGCACTGAACTGCAATTTAATTTTCCCATGCTTTGTACACTACAATCGACCACAAAGGGAAAAGCCCTCTAAGTATACCGTGTTAGCTTTGCCTTCATTTTGGGACTAATACCTGCCGACAACAATAAACCGGTGATGGGGGGTATTAAAGGACAAAAAAATTTGGGGGGACCTAATAATATAAAAAATTTATAATTTATTGTTTATTTAATAGGTATAATCTTAAAATTACTTTAAAAAATTAAATATATTTCAAAAAATTTAAAAATTTAAAAAATAAATCTTTTAATAATTACATTTTTAATCTAAATATCTAAATCTAATTCTGTTTCACTATCAGAATCATCCTAGAGATTAATTACAATGGGATTTAGGTTTTTTGGGGATAGACATGTAAGAGTCCTCAATTTTTAAAGTGCTGTACTGAATTGCCAGCCCCAACTGGTATGTTAGTAATTACATTTTTAACCAAATTTATAACACTGGGGCTTAAAGTAGGTGAAATTTTCTGCCCCTGATTTTTTTGATTTTACTTTTTGGTTCCCAAAAGCTCTATGGGGTTAAACATACAGTGAACGGAAAGACGTAAGAAGATGCCCACCCGTTCAAAATTAAAACCATCTTTTTTTTTTTTAATTTCATATGAAAAGGGATTTCCCAAAGATACCTGGGTTTTAGGGTGAACTTAAGGACCTGGTGCTGTGTAGGAGACGACTGTAGTTTTGCTTTTCCATAAAAAACATGGTTTGATTATAAAAGATAATTTTTAAACCAGTTTTTAAAAGTTTTGCAGGTGTATCCTCATGATAATCCAAGCCAGAATACCCTTTTATTTTTGCAAAAAAAAGAAAACAGTTTGGGGGGCAAATCTGCCCTTTTTGAAAACCCCTATATGGTAATTCGTTTTCTTTTATTTGAAGGTGCTGTCTCACAGTTTTGACTGGAACCCGCCCATCCTTGGGATACGGGTTTTGTATCAAACCCTGTTTCATTTTAAGGTAAATTATTTGGGTCTTTTCTCCATATCTTTTAATTTCTTGAAGGTAATTAAATTCCAAGTGCGTAATCTGTGCGATTCCATTACTACTTGTTTTTAGTCTAATTTTGCGGATTTTAAACCCATTTTACAAACAACTCTATGGGAGGGGGACGGCTAATATTTATATTTGGTTTTTTTTTTGCAGTTTTTTTTTCAAAACTTAGGTAGGAAAAAACTTGGGTTTTATAAAAAAAAAAACAAAAAAAATTTTCAATTTTTAGGTCCTAATTACTATTTTTCTATATGGTGAGATTGAAAATCACTACGTTTTTCCTTTTTCCAAGTCTTTACTAATAATAATATCCCTTATCGATGATTTGAAATAGAAAGGTTTTTTAAAGCCTCCATTTAATTAGTCCCCACTGATTTTAAAGTTTTTATTTCCATTTTTAAACCCCTTTTGCAAACCAATGACAAAAAGATTTTTAGGACATGGTTATATTCCGTAAAAAAATTTTCGAAACGCACAGTAAAAAAAAGGTTATTCAACACTGTTCACTATATATATATATATAATATATATATATATATATATATATATATATATATATATATATATATATATATATATATATATATATATAATAATATTATATGAAATATATATATATATATTATTATTAAATATATATATATAATATATATATATATATATATATATATATATATATATATATATATATATATATATATATATATATTTTATATATAATATAAAATTATATATATAAGTAGTATATATATATATATATATATATATATATATATATATATATATATATATATATATATATATATATATATATATATATATATATATATATATATATATATATAGTAAACCAAAAAATCTCGAGGGCACGTTTTTTTAATTAGTTGATAAATAATACTCAGGTCCCCAAACGTGACGAAATAAAAAATCTAGGTAAAAAATAAAATTTCCCTTTTTTAATAATTTAATCAAAAGATTTCCATCTTACTTTTAATCAACTCAATTACATAGAATATTTAAAATAGTTAAAACCCGTAAAAATTTTTTAATTTTGAATTTATTAATATTTGTAAGTTGTTTTTAGCGAGTTCCCGTTTCTTTTTTTTGTTTTTATGCTTCCTGTCCAGCTGTTATTTTTTTATAACATTTTGTTTTTTAGTAATACTATTATTGTTGGTGTGATTTTTACCAGTTTTTTTTTAAAAACTTTTTTTTGAAAACAAAGACTTTGTAGTTTACTGTGTAATTTACGTTCAGTTTAGCCCAAAAAAGCTTGAAGCATTTAAAAACACCCGGATGAAAAGAGTTTAGTGGGCCTTTTGCTAGCTTTTCAGCAAGAACGGGAAAATAAGGGCTTGGAATATTACCCCAGAATACTGATCCATACAGAAGGACCCCCGAAGCGTCGGCATTTTTGATCTCCGCGGGCTGATTTCGTAACCTTCGAAACATACAGTTGAAATTGAAAGAAATTAAAAAATAGCATATTAAAAATATTTTGATGTACACAATGAAAAATCATTTTAAGAATTTGTAGGGCTTTTAGTAAATATTGCTTGTTTGGAGATCATTTTACTTTCACGATAATGTGAGTCTCATGTTTTTCCCTGAAATTTTTGTTTCAAAATGATTGTTTTTAAAAAAAAATTTAAAACGTTAAACAATGTTTTTTTTAAATATGGGAAATAATTAAAACTCAAGGGCGGACCCCTTTGACTAAAATTGCCCAACAGGGGGAAAACGGAGGGGGGTTTTTAAATTTTTTGTCAATTGTCCTTTTAGATAAATTGAAACCTGCAAGAATCAAAAAAACCTTTTTTTTTAAAATAGATAATGGCAGGGTTTTTGGGGTTGGAAAAACGTTTTTTTATTAGTTTATTTATTTGTCATATGCAATATAACAACGGTTAAGAACTTATTTAAAAGTCATCATTTTATATTTATATATTTATTCTTTCCATATATATATTTTTTAAAGAATTGCTTGACCAGAAATACTTTCCCAAAATTTTTTTGGTTAAAATAGTCAAAAATTCATTAATTTGTTTAATTAAAATTTTATATTTTTTTATTACTTTAAGTATTTAAAGAAAATAAAATTTGGATTAAAAATTTAATTTGTAATTATTTATATTGTAGCTATTAATATCAAGGCAAATTTTTTTTTTTAAAAATTTTCAAACCTATTTATAATAAAAAAGTATAACTAAAAATATCTACACAAATAATTTTAAAAAAAACAAAAAAAGAAAAACTAGAATAATACACAAACTATAAAGTGTAATTGTTAAAAATACCATCATACCTAAAAACTATTGGATTATACAATGGATAAAAATCTTCAGGAAAACCCATAAAAGGAACAAGTGGACCAGAATGGGTGTTGAATGACCGACTTCTTTTCTGGTTTGGAAATCTTGGAGGCAACTTTACAGAATTATTATAAGTTATTAATCTGTAAACTTTGGCTTGAGGGGAAATAAATAAAAACTAGAAACAATTTTTTCACACACACGTATAAATATTTGTAGGGTTCTCCAACAACAATTATACCAAGACTTATTAATAAATCATTATTCTTACAAAAATGGTGGCTCCTAAATTTTGATAAAATCGGGGGTTACATTGTTGAATTTACTGACAACTTTTCTTTAAAATGCGACTTAGGTCAGTAATTAAAATTTTTGTTCTAGAATAATTTAAAATTTTCAAAAGAAAACAGTTATAAGATGGAAACCAAGTTTCCATATTAAAAAATCTATACTTGGTTTTGCATTATAATATACTTTTATGATAAAGTGCCAACCAGACACATTTCTTGATAATTTAAGAAGTTTTATTTTTTTTTTATCAAAATTTTTGTAGCTCTTTAAAATATTAAATTTGTTTTAAAATTTGGTTATTTAAATCCTAAAAACTATCTAAGTTGGAAAATCTTCTTTTTTAGGGAGTCAATGCTTGGGGAAAATTACAATTTTAAAACATTTTTTTTTAGTAAACATCAATTATCAATTCTTTATTTTGGCTTTCTGTTAGCACCATAAAAAACGTAATTTAAAATATAAACCCAAAATGTACTACATATTTGTAATTAATACATATTAAAAAATATAAAATAAAATACATTTTAAAAAACAGTCGAGTTTCTTCGTTCCCTGTAAATCCTTAATTCTTCTTGATAAAAACTGTTCTGCTTTACTTGGAACATTCATGGTATGTTGGTGCTAAAAAAATCTAGTTACTCCGGGAAAATGATTAAAAAAAAACAAATTATAATGTGTTATTAAAAACAATATTTAGCATATTTTACATTTTTACGATACATCTCATAAATTTTTAGAGATATTTCAAAAACATTTTATTTGAAATTTGTGCATGGTGTTTTATAATTCATATCTATAAAATGATTACAATAAATCTATAGAGTTTCATTATTTTATGAGTTGTAAATCCCTACTGTGAATGATCTTTCTGGAGCTTCAGACAGTTTTTTCAAAAGTACTGCAGTCTTTTAGGCATATTTTATTTGCTTTTGGAGAAAAAGCCTATTTTTAAACTAAGAAATTTTAATAAACTTTTAACAGCATTTGTTTGCAAAATTCCTTAAAAAAATTTCCCTGACAAATACCAGAATACTTTTACATTTTTATTTTAAGCAAAATTTTAATACAATATTTTTGTCACATACCAAAATTAATTTTATCTAGGGTACCACTTACATGCATCCTTTCACAGTAACTAAAGAAATGGTTAAAAATAGGCCCAAAGCAATAATACGCCAAAGCTATCAAAATCAAAGACTTCAATTTGAATGGTTTCAAGAAGTTTATTACAAGTAATAAGCTAGACTTTTATTTAACGGTCCTGATGATATGACAAATATGACCATTTAACATCGCATTTATTACAATTAAGGGGATTTAACCCATATTATTTTTTTTCTCAATCCCATATATGACTCGTACTACATATTCCGATACATACTGAAGAAAGCTGTTTTACCTCTGTAACCAAATTTGGCTAGATGACAATGTCAATTTTACTGTCTTATTTTTCCATTCTATCCATAGAATAGTTGAAAACTACTAAAAGTTTTGGCAGCTTGAAATTGTTTAAAGATAAAGTTAAACTTTTCGTCAGAGTTTTTTCAAGCAATATATCAAGTATGTTTTAGACAAGATAAACAATTTAAAAATATGGTCATTCATACCTTTTGATTGGATTGAAGTTGTTCTCCCATGATCACAAAATCTTAGCAAGTGGCTTCAGATTTGTATGTTTCATCAGCAGATCTTTTCGGCAAATGCTAAACAAAGTTGTGACAGGTTGGGAAATAAATTTTACTATCTTAGCACCTTTATTTATGTATTTATCTTCAGTGTTTTTCACATATTTTATTATTTATGTAAAATTGAGGCCCCTTGTCAAACAAGTCTTCTTTATTGCAAACCCTTTTTCCAAATTAAATCTTAAAATCATTGGGTCCTTGAAGTTGAACTTAATTACTAATCATACTAATCAAACTTGTAGTTTTTAATAAATTTAAGAGTATTTAATACATTTTATTAAATAATTTTTACATTTAAAATTCTACCTATAATTAAAAAGGAGTTCAAAAGACGTACAAGTTAATAATTTATATTGCTATTTGAATTTAGTATTGGTACATACCTAATTCATGTTTTGGAAAAGCAAATGTGATATTTCTTGATCCGCACGAGAATTACACAGAGTATATGCACAATAATTCCACCGCTTTTATTAGTCATTATTTATGTGGGTATTAGTTTTTATTTATCAAAGACTTAAAACACAATAAAATTAAGTTCGTCGTCGAATGTAAACAATTATTTTGCTTTGTCAGTAAGAACTGTCAATTGGACTTTAAACATATTCGGTAATGGACGACGTAGTATATGCAACCATAATTACTAAACCATCAAAATTGCGTCCGTGTCGCTTCTGTATGGATCAGTATTCTGGCCATTACTCCAGAAATGTGGAAAAATTCAATTCGACATACAGAAGACGAGATAAGAAAATGGTACGATAGAGAACATTGTATCTGACAGGTTGAACACTAAACCTATGGTTATTAATTTAAATGAATCTAGTGATTCAAGGATTCTAACGATGATAACCAAAACTAAAGCATTAATCTTTTCACTTTATAATGTATTTTTGCCAAATTTTTCATCTTAGCACAGTCCACGAAGGCTGAGGCCTATACTAACTTACGTAGGTGTCTTAAGCGTGGTGGGAGGGAGTTTGTTTACACGGGCCTTAAATATTTGGAGACTGGGAGGAGAACGACAAACTTTCCGCGGGTAGCAGGTTTCATAGTTGGACACTTTAGGGATGAAAGAACGAACAAAGTGGGAAGATCGGGGCCTCTCACGTTGGACTGTAAAAGGATGCATAAAGTGGCACTACATGTTGGTCTGTTGGGAACTGCTAGGGAGGAATTATACTGGCTAACTCTTCAGAGCAGAAGCCGTGAAAATACCTACAAAGAGGGACAAATCCCCTACAGCTTGTCGGACGGCAAGAGAGGGAAGCTGCTAAGTGTGGTAGGAACGCCATTCCCCAGACATGAGAACAATATTCTAAAGAGGGTCTGATCTGGGATACATACAGTGTATACAGATTAGAAGGAGAGAAATACTTTCTGCTCGAAAAAGAATCCAAGATTTCTGAAGCTGCTGGGCTATGTATGTAATGTGTTTGTGTCAGTTAAGATTATTCTCAAAAGTAACACCTACAAGGTTAAATAATCTTTGTTCTGCAGAACTTGGCCTCTCGTATATAACGAATAAGCATTGGCAGAATTTTTCGCGACAGCGAACATGACTGTGTTTTGGAGGCATTAAAAGTGGAGAAGATTTTTCACGCCCAATCCAAGATTACTTTAAAGTCTTGTGGAAGAGATATCTGCATTGACCTGCGCTTGTTTTCAAATCAGAATTACAGGGTGGCTTAGGAAACGGAATATTAGAGTGTATATTAGTTTTTGGATATATCGACACGTTCTATATGCTAACTGGCGTAATTATTGTGTAATAGTTTGTAATGGAATAAAAAAGTATATGACTAAGACATGTAGCCAAATAAATATTTAATTTTTAAATTTCGTTTGATTAAAGTGTAAAATATCATTTTTAAAAAATAATACCTATTTTTTAAAAATATTACATACTCAGTATTTTTATCCTATCTGGCAACGCTGGCAACATCCACGTCACGAAAAGCATATGACGTGCATCGGAAATTGTTTTGCGTTTAGTATATGTATATATATATATATATATATATATATATATATATATATATATATATATATATATATATATATATATATATATATAATATATATGTGGTGTATCAAAAGTCCGTACAAGTACCAAGTTCATTTTTTTAAATGACTCCCTATATTTTTTGTAACATTTTTATTTTCTGCATAAAATTGTAGATATTTTTGTCTGGCATATCATATCCCTATCTTCAATTGTTTACGAAATATTTGCATGTAGTACAAATTTGGAAGGAGAAAATCCGTTCTTGTTTTAATGCCGTTTTACGTTTCTATGGATTTAGCGGTTTTTTTAGAGTGGCATAACAACCGCAGTAAATAGCTAAAAATGTCAAAACAACAGTTTTTTAAGTGTAAAAATAGTATTTTAAATATATATCTAATCGTCCTGAACAGATCTTATGGCTAATAGCAGATATAAGAAAAAATGTCCAATAAATAAATTATGTGATATGGTCTTCTTCAACGAAGACTGCAAATCCAAGATAAAAACTGCAAAACATTTGTATGAAATAGAATACCCTGATTCCACGAAAATTTTTCGTTATATCTGTTATTAGCCATAACATTTGCTTAGGGCGATTATATATGTATTTAAAATACTATTTTTACACTTAAAAAACTATCGTTTTGACATTTTTAGCTAGTTACTATGGTTGTTATATCACTATCAAAAAACCACTGAAACCGTAGAAACGTAAAACGGCATTAAGAGATGAGTGGATTTTTCCCTTCCATATTTGTATTTAAATGCCATATCTCGTAAACAATTGAATATGTCAGACAAAAAATAGATAGAATATTATGCAGAAAACAAAAATGCAACAAAAAATATAGGTAGTCATTTAAAAAAATTAACTTGGTCCTTGTAGGGACTTTCTGATACACCCTGTATACATAACGTTGTTCGCAAAATATAGAGCAGCAGAAACCAAAAAAATTTTGGTGTAAAACATTTTTCACCAATTTGAATAGTTAAACAATCACTTCACAGACTTACTCTGTATATATATATATATATATATATATATATATATATATATATATATATATATATATATATATATATATTATTATATATATATATATATATATATATATATATATATATATATAATATATATATATATATATATATATATATATATATATATATATATGTTATGCTTAAATATAACATGATAAGGAATAATTTTGATACGAAACGGTAATCTTTAATTGATATAAACGAGCTATTTTTAGATGCTGTAAATTAATAACTTTTACAGCCATGTAATCACCGGTTAATTGGAATGGATAATCCGATCCCTATATATTTTTTTTTAATATACCTTAAGTATTACAAATATTTATTCCTTATAAACACAAGTACATATAATAAACTATGTCCTAAAAGTGTTTTTTTAAATTCAAACCCTCTACAACAATTTTTAAAACTCTTTCTAATTTTATGCAACTATTATCTCTCTTTTTTTAAAGTCTAATTCATTGATATTTTTGTGAAGGGGTTCGATACAGTCAGGAGAACCAAAAAAAAATCGACTTTTTAAGAATTTTCTTGAGAACCCTTATAATTTATTAAAGTGGAAATTTGTACACATAATTATAATAACTTTTAAAAGTCATCTTACATGATAGACAGTATGGATTCCGTCACAGCAGATTCACAGCTGATCCTCTTTCCTTTGTCTCACCCAACTGGAACAAGTCCCTTGAGTTCCTTGGTGAATCCCAGATCGTTGCTCTTGACATATCCAAAGCTTTCGATCAGGTCTTGCATGATGGGCTTCTTAACAAACTTCCTTCTTACGGTCTTCCACCTAAGTTTTGCTCTTGGATCTCCAGTTTCCTTTCTAATCGACGTATATCAGTTACTGTAGATGGTCATTCTTCCAGCATCTACCAAATTAATGCTGGCGTGCCCCAGGGCTCAGTGCTGGCACCCACGCTGTTTCTTCTACACATTAACGATAGTACCCTCCACTCTAGTATTCAATCTCTTAGGCCAGGTCAATGCAGATATCTCTTTCACAAGACCTCAAACTTATCTTGGATTGGGGCGCCAAAAATCTTGTTCTGTTTAATGCCTCGAAAACACAGTCATGTTCGCTGTCGCGAAAAAAGTGTGCCAATGCTCATCCGCTACATATGAGCGGCCAAGTTCTGCAGAACAAAGAGTCGTTTAATCTCGTAGGCGTTACTTTTAAGAATAACCTCAACAAGCACAAACACATAACATCCATAGCCTCGGCAGCTTGAAAAAAGCTTGGATTCCTCCTTCGCGCCACAAAATATTTTTTTCTTCTAATCTGTATACTCTGTATGTATTCAAAATCAGTTCCTTTTTAGAATATTGTTCTTATGTCTGGGAAATGGCGTCCCCTACAACACTTTGCATTCTGGACTCCACTCAAAGAGCCGTTCGTCTTATTAATGATCATACGCTCACAGAAAAGCTTCCTCTTTTTGCCCACCGTCAAGCTGTCGCTCTTCTACAGATATTTTCACGGCTTCTGCTCAGAGGAGTTGGCCAGTATAATTCCCTCTCTGGCAGCTCCTCGCAGAGCAACACGTAGTGCAACTTTTATGCATCCTTTCACAGTTCAGTTAGAGAGGCCTCGAACTTCTCGCTTTCTTCGTTCCTTTATCCCTAGAGTGTCAAGACTATGGAACCTGCTGCCCGCAGAAGTTTTTCCTTCTCCTCCCAACCTCCAAATGTTTAAGTAGCGTGTGAACAAACTCAAATATGTGTGTGTATATATATATATATATATATATATATATATATATATATATATATATATATATATATATATATATATATATATATATATATATATATATATATATATATATATATTATATAATATACATATTATAATACTAAAATTATGCATTATTTTATAATTAGAGACTAATTTATGTTCCAAAAATTTAAAGATTTTACTTTCCGCACAAGTGCGAAGAAGTGCTATTTTCCGCACGCAGGTTAGTGCGGAAAAGTATAGTTTCCCGCACGCTTGTAGGAAAAATAATTTTTCACCACAGTGTACATATGTTTACTATACTAACACATTAAGAGGTTATATACAGTGAGAATTTTTCCAAAAATATATATTTTTTTAATTTTATTTTTGTAATATACATGTAAGTACACACACATAATTTCTTGTTGATTCGGCAAATATTCTGGAAGTTATACGTACATTTACTAAATTTTATTGTACTCTATGTAATGCGCTTTTGAAACTTTAAACGCGCTCTCCTCAAAACTGTGTTTTTAGACTCGATGAGCAAGATATGTCGGAAACGGCTGAACCGATCAGTCTCAAATATTATCACAAGCTTTTTAACTATATTTTTTAGTAACTAATCGAAGTTGTTTCGCACCCATAAGTACCTATATTCCATTTTATAAACAATTTAGCGCCTAAATTTTTTGATTTTTTTCATTTTGGATGATACAGTCCAGAGATATCGTGCCCACCGCAAGCCTCCTTTTTTTAAGGTGCTCCCGAAGATCAGCGATAGCAGTTTCCAAAATAATTATTTTTACAAATAACCAATATGCTTCCTGGGTGGTTGCTCGACTTGGACGAGCAGCCACCCAGGAAGCATCACTTGAAAATGCCAACTGAGATGTTGGCGAAACGTCGTGAAATCTATCCACTGACAAACGGATTGAAAACCGGAAAATACAAATGTACATATATATATATATATATATATATATATATATATATATATATATATATATATATATATATATATATATATATGTATATATATATATATATATATATATTAAGAAACTAAATTTTGCACTTTTACTATAAATGTTAAAAATAAAAATTAGTGTATAAATTCCTTGCTTAATAAATAATATTTCAATCATAAATCTTTAAAATTATGTTGGTTTTTCCTCTCGCTTGTAGAAAAAATACTGTTCCTTACAGTTGCGGTAAGTAGCTTTTCCGCTCTTGGCTGCTTACCCGAACTCCGCTGCCCGTCCTGTGTGCAACGGCGGCCGCGTGCGGAAAAGTATCTTTTTCCGCACTTGTTAGGAAAATAACTATTTTAAGAGGGTGAAACACGGTGTAGCCGTCTTGGCTGAACCCAGAGTTTTCAATTTATTCGTAATTTTAAAACGATCAACATTGGTAGACGTACTAAGCAGGATTTTTGAACCTTTTATGTTTTTACTAAGAATGCTAAATAAATTTTAGGTTCTATGCGAACAAAGATTTGACTGGGTACCTAGCTCTGGAGGTCATGTACCACCGGGAGCAGTAGAAGGAGGTAAAACAGTCGATGGTGAACCTTTGTATGTTGGAAGGGTGCATCACGAAGGAGCTGTTACTGTAGGAAAGGTAAATTAGTTTTATAATAAAAAAAGTTATTAATATTGTTTACAAAATAAGTATGATGTGAAAATAAATAAATATTTCCTCTAATATAATGGTGATTATACTAATTTTTATTTCAATAAAGTTTTTTTTTATTATCACACAATATTGAATCTCTATTCTTCACTTCCTTTTTTTGACGAGAACGAAGAAAAATTTTACTTTTCGTAACTAGTTATGAAAACTAAGATATTTAACAACGTCAATGAGTTTTAAAAAGTGTCACTTTAAATGAAAAAATTTGAAAATAGTAAATTATATTATAAGAATTAAAAGACCTTTTTTACGAGCAATTTTTGCAGTTGCGAGGCGGAGCGCAGCGCAGCCGAGCGAATGCAAAATTGCGAGTAGTCCGTAAGATATATACTATTTTTTCTCCAACCAAGTCTAAATTAATACATTTAGTGATTCAAATATCGTTTTTTTAAATCCTTGAATTAAAAGTAGCACTTTTAATCCTAGGATTAAAAGTGTTGCTAAGCTACGAGCACATTTTGTACGGTATGGGAATTGATAGCTTTTGCACCTGAAAATAGTACAAAAATGTCAACATTTTTTAACGGTTAACGGTTGAAGAAAAAAGAATATATGAGACCCAAGTAATTTAAGTTAATCGCAATATTGTATATTTACAGGTTCATCCAAGCCATGGGGTTTGCTACATTCCATTCGATGGAAAGGAAATTGGACACCACAACTACGAAATTCTTATTTTGAGAAGTTAGGGTTCACCACAAATAAATATATGTGACTTAACACGTATTTAAAAATAATTTATATCGATTTTGGTTGTTGAACTATACTTTAAATTGTAAATATATTTAAATATATTAATCAATGTTAAAAAGCAAATATTATTAATATAAATAACAGTTATATTAAATACCTGTTCTATTTTCCATTTATTAATTTCGTAACTATGGTGCCGTATTACATACCTTAAATTACTGAAGAGTTTTCTTTAAAAAAAATATCAGTCAGCGTTAACTATGACAAAAAAAAAATTTAATCTTTAAGATCTGGACACTGCAAATATAAACTTTAGAAGAGCGTCAATGGAAATAAACTGATTTTTGTACCAAAATATGCAATATAGAAAAAGGATATCTCTCAGATCATATTGTGGTTATACTAAAGTTTTATTCCCTATACTATGCACACGTTTCCACGCCACCTTTAAGGTAGTGTACTTGACGTTTTTTAACGGGTTTCCCTAGTAGGCCTACTCCACGTTCTATTTAGTTAAATCCTAGTAGAATAAAAGGTCTTCTTCTTCATCATCTTCTCCTTTTTCCTTTTCTCTTTCTCCCACTTTTTCTTCTTTCTGAGTTGATCTAAATGTTAAAACAGAGATACATCAGTTGTTTCGTCGGTGATGTAAGGATCTTCTTCTATTGGAGATTCAACATTTAAACACGACTGGCCTTTACAACTAGTGCATGCTGGTAAACAAAATAAACCAACAAATTTCGAATTACACCCCTTATTGCAGTTGCAAAAAATAGTATTAAGAGTGCATTTACTCTACAACTTAGGGGTCGGGCGAAAGGACGCGGAGACGGTGGGCGGAGACTAACAAACTCCCACTACCACAATTTTCGTATAGCCGCATTAAAAGTATTATATTTTATTTAGGTTCTTCCAAATTTGGTGTATCGATGCGATGTTGTTTCCGATTGCAAGCCTACAGGAGATAACGTTTTTCGGTAAATATTTTTCACTTAAATGACTTAAATTATACACCATTTTAAAGGTAAGGAAATAATCTATGCCTCTGCTGTAATGGATTTTCGAAATATGAGTCGAGTTAAGAGAAAATAGTATCTAAACATAATCGATTTTAGGGTGACTTTCAATCAAGGAAATATTAAAAACTAAATCCAAATTTAAAAAACTATTACAGCAGAAACCTAGATTTAAGTGTTGGCTTTCATATAGTTTTTGAAAATTATCGATAACTTATACCGTTTTTGAGAAAAACATTATGCCCCGAACCCCAAATTGGATCCAATTTTCGCGGCGCGAATGGACTCTTAAGAAGCTTCTCTGGTGCAGGTGGAAGTAGTGTGTGGATTGGTTCCAATACATTATCAATTAGCTTCCAACCCCATTTTTCGGGGTTTAGTTGATTTCCAAGCCACACTTGAACCTGATAATATACCCGAAAAAATGTTGTTGAGCAGAAGCCGAGGTTGAAGGAAGACAAGCTAATTGCACACGTTTTTTATTTCAAGTAAGTCTTGCAAAAGAAAAAAAAACGTAACTTTTGGAGCTCCATATACTGCAAGAAAAAACCGAATTCCGTGGGTAATTACAGTTTCTGAAGTAGAGTTGATATCTTCAAAAACTGTAGCAGATGTTACTAAGTCTTGTTTGTCAAATAATTTAAAAACTATTATTTTACCCCTTCGGAACATTGCAAAAGTTATATCACAGCCAGTCATGGGATGTAAAAATAAAATATAATTTTTACCTTTAGGATAAGCCGATAAACTCGAGTTTGAAAATATTTGCGATGGTTGTTGACCCTTGCCTGGTTTTAAAAAATAAATATTTTTTCTAAACTGGATTTTGAGCGGTAAGTAATACCAACAAATCAACGTCTTCACCAACAACATTTACATCAGTTGAATTGAATTGATTAATTGCAGTTTCTATGATAAGTCATCAGCGTCATTGTCAGCTTGCTTGATTGAAATATGTTTAGTGGTAACTTTTTCTTTAAGCATTGTGATGATCCGAGACTCAATACGAATGTTTGACAAGAATGGCTGTTGGCTAGTTGGGAATGTGTGCGCACAGATTTATCTGCGATGTTGCTAAATGTATCTTCTCGACCCCAGACTACACGGTGCTATAGATATCCTTCATCTATAGTATATGTAGCATTTATATTATCAAAATTAATGTTTATTTTTGAAAATAATTATAAAGAGAGGGTTAAGGACTAACGGTATATGCTGAGACCTTAGAAAAAAGAGCAGCATATCTTGCTCAAGGCCACTTGGTCACACTAAATGAGGGACTGAGTTTCTTTTGAGTTCATATTCTTAAAATTATTATTCCATATTAAATTATTAGTCACGCAGACTAATATTTTTACCTATATTATGCATCCAATGATGTATATACCAAGCGTAGTCATGCATAGTATAGGGAATAAAACTTTAGAATCGCATTTTCTCCAAAATGATAAATTTTTGGGAAAAAAGTGAAAGACAAATTTTTGTAGACAATTGTATGATCTACAATTTTTTTAAACTATTTTTATTATAGAACTAACCGTTTCGCTAAAAAATCGAAAAAACCCATTTTTGCGAACTTTGACCTTGTATAAAAATTTTTGCACACATGGTATCGATGGGGACTTTTCACAATTTCATTATACTGGTATTCCTAACATTAATAAAAATTTTTAGCTTCTTGGGGAATTTATGCAAGGGTACCCCTATTTTTCGGAATAACATGACCGGATAATACTTTTGGCAGCATCACTTAATTTTAATTTATTTACGTGTTATCGATCAAACAAGGCGATTTCTCCATGTCTATGTTTGTTGCTTGATCAATATTTGTATTTCTTAAAAAGTACAAAGGATACAGTGTTTTTTCTCTAAATAAAAAAATATACAAAAAAACAACTAAGCTGACATTTTATAAATTTTAAAACTAAATATGGTATCAAGTTTGTTGAAATTAATAGTAGAGCCCTATTTGTTTTATTAAATGTTTGATCAATATTCGGGGTTTTAACTTTTCCTTTTCATCTAATACTTAAAAAAAGAACATAAAAAAGTTTTAAAATGAAACAAACCAGCAAAACTGGCCTGACAGCTAGTCCAACGAAGAAGTTACTGTATACCAACAGAAAAACAACGAACCCAATTCAGTTAAAAGCTATAGCAAAACCTGCTCCTTATATCTTAAAAGCCTATTCTGGTCTTTATAATCCCTTTCCCAGTGGATGTTCCCTACTTTGCAATCATCCTATAGACAAAGATACTAAGGAATTGTTTAGGAAAGCTAAAGAAAATTGGGCCAACAAAGGTATGCGAAATGTACTTCTTGCAGAAGAAATCGAAGCGATTAAAGCTGGATTAAATCAATACAGTTTTAGAGAAAAAACTCCAAGGCATCTTATATCACAAGTTGAAAGTGTGCCAGAGGAACTATTTAGAAGGTATACAGAGACAGATTCTCGCCCTTTAACTCCAGCGCCAACATTAGCAAGTGCAGCGACTCGAGCATCAGGTTCTAGAAGATGTGTTACGCCGGAAGCAAACGCAAGACATCCAAAAGCAAGGTTAGTTCTAGATTTAAGAAGGACGCACAGTCAGGAAACTATATCCTACAGTGTTTCACTTCATGAACCTCCTTTAATACGAATTCAACATGTTCCTACTAGAGCAGCTAGTCTCGAAGATCTTTTCCATGGCGGCCCACCTTCATCTAGACACAGCCTACCTGTACAATCACCCAGAAAATCTAAAACTGCTGTTACAACTTTTAAGAGCAACTTAAGTGCTGTTAAAACTGAAAAGTTAGAAACTGCTGACGGGGCGGATCAAATATTTAAAACTACTGCAGAAAATGTAAACGAAGACGAGGAAGAGTATATTAAAAGGAGGGGAAAGAAAAAGAAGAAGAAAGAACGGGATCCTTCTAGAGGTCCGCCAGCTTTTCAGGCATCATTAGATCCTGAGACTCAAGTAGCAGCGATCGGTACTGAGTCAATGAATCAAAGTGCAAGGACATCGTTAGTTCCTGGTGCGACTTCCGAAGAAGCTATGGAAAATAACACTGTTGCCACCACAATAAAGAAAAATCCATATCTTCTATCTCATAAAAGTTTAGATGTTGATTCATATTTGGATGCTGAAATACTAAAGCAGCTTAGAAGGGAGTTAAATGAAGAAGTAATTGATAATGAGCTGGACTTAAAGAGAAGAAAAGCATTAGAAGAAGCTATTAAGGCGGTATCAAAAGACAAAACAGATTGCGAAGAATTGATACATTTACAAAAAGAGCTAAAGTTGGCTCCTTTAAACACCGAGTTGTGGATTTCTTTACCGAGAACGTTTAAGAGATCGAGTGCTAGGTTTGAATTACCTATGGATGGTGGATCTTTGTCAAGGATGACTCCTATTCAGTACGCCAGAGACTGTGTAAGCATTTCATCGGGAAGAAAGCTACTTTTTAATTGCATTTTTAACAAATTTAAGATGGAAGCTGATTTAGAAAATGAACACGAAAGAAAGTTGTCGGGACAATCAATGCAAGAAGCCTTGGACTTACTGATGGGTAGAGCTATGACAAAAGAAGAAAGCATGCATTTTCGAAACCTTCTGGGCTGGAAGGATCCCGATGTATTTGACTTTAGAACTTTTTGCGGCATCGCTGCACTTTGTGAACGTATTATGGCGCCATTTTATTGTCCCAGAATGCCAGATCGAAAAACTGATCCATGTCACGAAATAGAAACGGCTGATTTTGAAATTTTGGAGAGAAAAATAAATGGGCAAACTCTAGATCCGAGGTTAATACAAATTTTGAATGATATAAAAATTTTGTGATATAGGGTATTATACCAAATTTTTAAATTAGGCAAATTTTTGTTTGGCAATACATAATTATTATATTTCCTTAATGCTGTTGTTTAAATTTTCCTTCTAAAAGTTAAGTTACCAAAATTTTTGTTAAAGGTAAATTCGCACAAATATGGATGAGTTTTGAGAGAATTTTACCGCTTATATGTATTTGATGTCATCGTTATTCCGGATAATTGTGCTTGAGGTCAGGGCATTGTTTTAAAGATTTGGTAATCTCTAGAGATTGACCGATTATGATATCGGACTTTTTTGCACATACGAAATGTAATAGACAAAAAAAAATAGAACAGCAACATATTGATTTAAACAAAGTTTGTTGAAAGTTTTTTTTAAGACGGCTTTTGGAAGATTTAATAACTTTGTAAACATGAGTCAGAACTGGCCCAAATCGCATTCTCGGGGGGTTTTTGAGGTCGCTGATCACGATTATAATGTTCAAATTGATCCACGGCCGACCTGGAGCTCAGGAACGGCCATGAACATCATCTCCGTGGGACTCTCCCAAAATTCACGCTGGAAAGGATAGAAACTTGGGGGGCCAGTTCTGACTTATATTTACAAAGTTATTAAATTTTCCAAAAGCCGTCTCAAAAAATGAATTTTTTGAATGCATTTGCAATGCATAAGTCACAAAGTAGGTACATTTTTTACAAAAAAATATGAAAGCGAATGCAAAAAACTGCATTCCGATCCGTCTTATTGCCAAAAATTACGAACTTTTGGCCTTTTTAGTGCTTCATTGCCCCGACTATAAATAAAATTTATTACATTCACAAGGAATCTCATAAATAACATTTTTTGTGTGTTCGTTTATATTGTATGGTTTTGTTATTGTTACTTGAGATATATTACACATGTCATTTAAACAAGTATTTGTTCTATTAAATGATCAATAACTTGGGTGTAAAACCCGCTTTACCTTTATAAGTAAGAAATTGAAATTTAATGTTATCCTTTTTATTACTAATATAATAAAGGAGAAGGCTGTGGATATTTATAAATTTCTTTTTAAAACGTTATCTATTATTGAATTTTTTAGCCATTGTTTATAGTTACAGTAGTTTAAGTTTTTTTTAAAGTAACTTTTAGTAAGGGCTACGTTGTTACGTGGGTTAATATGTGGATGGATAAATGTATTAAATCATTATATATAGTTTTATTTTTTTTTTATTTTAATATTTTTTTAAACTAATTAGGAAAAAATTACATAGTATCTTGCAAACTTATGTCCTCTTTAATCAGACTTGTCATTTCAGCATCTTCTTCTTCGTCTTCTTCACATTCCATTTCAAAAAGTTTTACTTTTCTTTTGTTTTCTGCTAGAACTATACTAACCCTTCTACTACCCGAAACGGAAAATTGAGACACAGACATTTCAACATTTTTATAAATCTTTTGACCCAAATAGGAACCGTTATAAGCAGGAATAGTTTCCACATTTAAACTGTTACAAACATCAATTTCTTTAAGTTGATCTAACGCCGGAGCAAGAGGAAATTGTAAGATAACACCTCTTCGTGGATTGGCGCTTTCTTGAAGTAATACCGAAAGAATATTTGTAGAATAAAATTTGGTGTCCAAGACATCAAACATTTCTTCCGACAGATCTGAATCTGGAGTTAAATTTTGACTAAAAAAAAAGCTACCACATCTTGCTTGACACGTACAATTTTCGTCAATTTGGACTTGAAGTAAATAAATACTTCTTGATGGCCTTAAAAACGCAAATAATAACATATCACTGGATATATTAATAGATGAAATTACCACGGGACTTGTCCCAAAATTAAAACAATTAAAAGTATTGACAGGAACTACCTGTTTAGCGATTGCTGCTAGAGGAGATTCAAAAACTTTTTCTACGTTAGACTTAAGCTCATTAAAAACCTGTATTAACGATTTGTTGACGTAATGAGTCAATATATTTGGATTATTTTTAAGACATTCGTTTTCCTCTAAAAACTGCGTCCAATCGTTACCAGCCATATCCGGTTTTATAGTCAGATCGGCGTTGACAAGGTACTGACCTAACCTCTCCATAATAAACTTGGTATCTTTTTTCTCTTGGCCGTAGTTGTCGAAATTTTGCAAAAATTCCGTAATACAAGCGAGATCTTGCTGGGTCATTTTTTGTATGTCGGATGGAATGGGTTCATCCATGAGGTGCATAATTGATGCGTAGAGCCATCTGAAGAACGCCTTGTAGTTTATTACGGAATGGTTAATGATTTGTTGCATCTCTCCAGCCTTAATCACGAATGCTCCGTTGGATTGTATTGCCTTTTGAATTTGTTCTTCACTTAAGCCAATAACCTAAAATGTACATATGCACTGATATTAGTTATAAATGAAGTAATAAATATTTACGTTATAAGTCCGGAAAATATACTTTACTGATGGAATTTCGAAACGAATTCTGTAAAGGTTTTTCTAACAAATAATGTAGATGGTCTTTGATTATATTTACGTGGCATCTGAAGCCTTTATTTTTGAAGATAGAAAAAATGTTTTATATAAATATTGTAGGTTTTTTCCATATTATCTTTTGAAATTATCAGTAAAAAAATATCGCATTAAAAAAAATGAAAAATACGATCAACTTTAACTTTTTAAATGGAATACTCTGTATATTATGGGCTACAACGAAAGATATTTTTTTCTTTTTATATATATATATATATATATATATATATATATATATATATATATATATATATATATATATATATATATATATTTTAATATATATACATTGATGATGTTTGAGTGAACAGTTTTTGAGATATTTAAGCTTAAATTATAAATAAATTGAAAAAAAAATCATAATAGTATAAAGAAAGTCATAAAAACAATAAAATGATGATAAGTTTGACGTCTCGATATTGTAAAAGGTTTAAGTTTATCATGTTAACTATTAAGAATAATAAAAAATTTTTGTCGATGGGCTATTTGGAAGAACAAAAATATCGCTATTGTGCGTGGCAACAATAACTAACACTATTAACTACAGATTAAGAAAGTTTAGTGACCGGAAAAGCTTAAAAATAATGAAAAGGACTGTAGCACGAAATGAAAACGAAGATTTGGCTATATTCGTTTTTCCCAGGATAATTATTATACTTTTTCTATTGGACTAGCACTAACTACTTTTAATAATTTTAGAAAATCCTGAAATATCAATCTTGGATGTGGCATCTAAACTTAATGAAACAGATTATAAAATTTATTCAACTTTAATTTGAACTATTCAAACAAATTTTATCATTATAAATTTATGTCCGTCCAGAATCTTTCTGAACAAATCATGCAGGACCGACCTGAGTATGCACTGGAAATAGCTATGCTTATGCGGCAGGATCCAGAGTTTTTAAATAAAATTCTATTCACCGATGAGTCTTCCTTCACTTTAGCAGGAATGTTTAATCGCAAAAATAAACATTATTGGTCCAAAGAAAACCCTCATCAAATTTAGCAACATAACAATTTTATTGTTTCCATGGCTTTTTTGATACTAATATGATTTTCTTTTCAGTTTATTTATAATTTAAACTAAAATATTTCAAAAACTTAAATAATTTCTATTTAAAATTAGAAAAAAAAAGATCTTTTGTTGTAGCCCACAATATACAGGATGTTCCATTTAAAAAAGTTGAAGTTGCTCATATTTTTTCATTTTTTTAATGCAATATTTTTGTACTGGTAATTTCAAAAAATAATATGGAATAAAACTACAATTTTAATAAAAAACATTTTGTTCTATCTTTAAAAATAAAGGCTCCAGATGACACGTAATATAATCTAATGAAGCTATAGGGCAGCTTATACCAAAAAATCGGCAGAACGGTAGGTAGGTATAAAGTGAGTGGACTTTTTACGCCCTCCACTGCGACCGCTCGGTTTATTGTGGCTCACACCTTTTTATATTTCTCCCAATAGGATCGGACTTCTAATGAATCCGATACCAGATTTGGAGGGAGTTCTTACTTCTGCTCTTACTCGTGTCGCTACCGGACACGAGCACAATGTGTTCTGATGTGTCCTGGTGTCCCTGTCTCCTGGAGAGTATGACGAGCAGACGGTTAGATCCGTCATGCCCTCCTCTCCCGGTCTAGTGACGTGGGTAGCTACCAGGTCCCTGTTACAAGAACCCGATGTTCTTTCTGAGGCCGCATTTCCGGCCTTATCCTATGAAAACGGTCCTATCCGCTTTCTGTTTAAAGCCAGGGAACCCTTTTTCCTATAAAGGCGGTTCTGTCCGCCTTCTGTTTGGATTCAGGAAACTCTTCCTAAGCACCTGTTTATTCGGGATGGATTAGCCCTTCCCCGTGAAACAGGCGCCGGTGACTTCAGGGGCACCTTACGAAACGGATTCATCCGTTTCGGTCAGGGCACATATGTCACTTTTTTCCTATGAAAGTGGTTCTGACCGCTTTCTGTTTGGAGCTAGGGAAGTAATAGTCCACCACGGCAGAGCCCCGCATTACCGCAGTAAGGCTAGATACTCTGAGAGGTCGCCCTGTATCTCAGAGGCACCGTTGGGGACACCTGTTTAAGGCACAGGATGTCATTCACTCATCAGCACGGTATACTAACACCTTGAGTTAAAGCCTTTTGTTCATCTTAGCTTCCGATCCCGTTCCATACGGTGGCAACAAGAGTTGTCGATAACCAGCAACTCTAGCGCATGTTCCAAAAGATCCTACTGGGCCCAACCACAACGACGATGTGTGAACACAGCGGTTGGGCGGGCGGCAGAACGGTATGAGAAAGAGTTTACATTATGGAGTCCAGTAAAAATTTTTTTAACCGACTCAATACTGTAATAGGCCGGGAAATGATCTATTAAAGTACAAGTCTAGATGTTTACGGACAAGGCGATCGAGGAGCCGAGTCTGGAATTTCTAGACGAGTACTTTAATGACATTTCACGGCCGTGTATCGTACAACGTTTTATTTCATGTTTTTTCTTTTTTGATAAGTAAATTAAAGTGTGAATATTCGGATAATATGAAGGTGTCAGTATTGTCAAAATAAGCCAATAGTAGTAAATTAGAAGATGTATTTGCCCCTGAAAATATTTAAAATAATTCAAACTGCAGTATTACCATTAACGGTTATATATTTATTGTAATTTGCACAATAAAAAATGTTTAGAATTAACCCTGTGTTAGAAAAAATACATTTCAGTTTCAGTCTGGTAAAGTTACTTTAGCAGCCTAGTGATGTAATGTATCATTTCTCGGACTCAAACTGACAACGTAAAGTAGTATATTAAGGTACAGTATAACATAAAAGTTCATTCTCCGGTCTTAAACCAAGTATCTAAAAGTGCATTTTACAGTATAGTATGAAATAACTAATTTTACTATACAAATCAGATTACCTTAAATTTTCATAAATGATCCACCAACAACAGGAGCGTAAAAAATGATGTCTCTATCTTTGAAGTCTACGAGGCGCACTACTTATATTTTAAGCTTTGGCAATACTGCGTGATGTAGGTGCCATCTGACTTTTTCACTAGAAAGTTTGACATTTTTGACTATAACTTTGTTTAAAACGTTTGGTTATTTGAGCACGATTTGTGTTGTTTACAGTCACTTGTGTCTTAGCGAAAAGACGGAATTAACTCGAGAAAACCTCGTGCAATTACGAGTTAAGGCGTGGATTATCAATACAGGAGTGCATCGATCAATTTTTTTCACTTTGCCTATAAAGAACTTAGTGTGAAACGCTGGTATAACAATGTTATTCGTGGTCGCTGTTTGCACACTGACGTGTATTGCCAACCTTTAACCTCGAATTTCGGCACATTTTCGGCATTTTAAAGAAAAAAAATGATCTGACATCTGACAGAGCGTCTAAAAAAAAATAGCGTAAAGTATTCGTGGATAACTGGTAGTTCAAACACTTGCTCTATTTCGAGAAGTTCGGCTACGACGTTGTGCTTGAAATATCACGCGTGTTTAAATACCTTAATATCCACTTATGCTTACTTTAATATACTATTTTATTATTATTGAATTTTAACTTAACACCGGCAAAATCCATCAAATTTTACTAAATATCAATCTTGGACACCCTTAAAACACACAGAACACCTAAATAAACATAAATACTAGTTTAAAAAATATAAAAAGAAAGTAAACGCTCCTTGTGATTAACAAAACAGTTTCCAAAGAAAATATATTAAATATTAAAAAATTAAATAAAAAAATTAGACTTATTGGTATTTAACGTATCATTTATTATTACAAGTAAGTCTTTATCAATAATCTAAGAGTAGTGACTATACAAATGATAAAGTGCATTCCTTTATTTGCTATTTTTAGCAAACTAAATAATAAATACTTGAACATAAATCTATTAAATAAAAACAAATAATTTGCACATTTAAATGATTTGTAAAGGTTTTACTTAAATAAAATATTTTTTGCCTCATGCATTTTATGCGTAAATTGTGCCGTTTTCGAGTAAAAAAATTAAATACAGGTCTGTAATACGAAGTCAACATTTATTATATTTACAAGTTTCCTACCTCAGAAATAGACATAATTGAAAAACCATTGACGGTTGCAGATTTCAACCCTTTTACCGGATAGCAAATGATTAGAGATATTGTAAGAAGGCCTTCGAAAACATAAACATACACCCCAAATTTCGGGCGTCTATGTTTATAAAATAAAATATTCTTAGGGATTTTAAAAATATTTTTTGTAAGAATTATTTAACTTAGGTCAATACTTTATTTAAATAAATTATCTTAGTTTTTTCCCATTCCGACGGCCATTGTGAAGTGTCCGTGGGCTCTAGAGTCATCCATTTTGCCCTTTTTTTGCATCCTTTATTAAAAGAATTATTTCAGCCAGTTCCAGACTTTTCGATTCTTTTCCACGTTACAATAAAGGCGATAGGAAACTCCACAAGGGCCAGTGTTGACTTTTAAACGATTCAGTTGTTGTCATTGACTACTAAACTGTTAGCATAGTTACGTTGCGTTGTTGTTACCATAGGAACACTTATGAACTTGATTGCTGATAAAAAAGGATCCGTGTCACGAAACAATATTTTTTTCTTAAAACTTCACCGCTCTATAGATCAAAAGTTGGAGTCGTATGTTTATAGGAACTTTTTTCGTATTTTCATCCTAGGAGTCGGTCCGTAATTTTTTTCGCAATATTCAAGAAACATCCTGTGTAATTTATTCAGAATTTACTGATGTTTATTTAACAGACTTATTTATTTTCTTTTTAACGAAAGTTACTAAACATAATTATATTTAATTAAACTTGCTTAACTGTTATTAATATTAAAGGAAAGCTATAGAGTGTTTTTCAATTACCGCACAAAAGCGCATTATGCGGCACAATGCTCAGCATTGAAAGTTTCAACTACCGCAACGCCTCGCATAATCGGTCTTGGCTGTTTCAATTAATGCTCTCATAATGCGGCATTTATGCACACTGTGCTCTGTAGTTGACAAACACCCATAAACTGACTTCAATTATCGTAACAAATGACTTCAGAAATCCTCTATTTAACTAAGAAAATGTGATAGGGACAATTCTACCAAAGTATAAATAACTCCATAGGAAATATCAAAAAATTTGCTATCAAATAATTTTACGAATCTATTAATCGTGTCAATCGATACCTCAATGACGACTGTATCTTCTAATGTTGATTATTCTGTCCATGATTTTGTCATATTCATTTGCGGAATTATCTAACTAAATATCAGACACTCAACCTGTTTCTCAAAATCACTTGAGCTTTGTTCTGGTGAGTTTATAAAAACAAATTTCGTTAAGTAAAAATGATTTTAAATTTTCATTTTTTTAACCTGTTTTTTCACTGTGGCTATGGAGGGTAGAGGGAAGGAGAAATATCTTTAACATTCAAAACTGTCCGTCAAAATGCGTAAATTTCTAAGAGAACGCCAAAAGCAACAAGGTTATAAAAGTGACTAGAGTCACTTCGGTCATACTGGTCCCACCTGGCAGTCCGAGGCAGTTTTATTTGTGTTTTCCTGTGTTTTAGTTTAGTTTCCATATATGTAAGAAGTTTTTGCTGTGGTTTATAGATATTTTATAATTTTAAAGAATAATGAGGAAGTTTCTAGTTCCAGGTTGTAAAAAGTTGGGCGGAATAACATTTTACAGGTGCATATTCAATAATTATATATATTATAATAATTATTATTTAGTTAATTATGATTCATGCTGTTGAAAATAATAATTTGCTTAAATTATTTGATTGCCTGACAACAGGGTTCCCACAAAATATTCAAAGTCATTTTTCCTGACTTTCCTGACCAAAAACTGTATTTTTTCCTGACACACGGACTATAAATAAACGAGCCAAAGGCGAGTAAATAATATAATAATACAACTGTAATTTTTTAACATTTTTTGTTGCAGCCTCCACTATCCCCATAGCTGCCCAACTCCCACCTTTTTATTTTTTTTTATAATACAACATATATAAATAGTATGTAATACATAGATAACAAAATGTAGACTACCTCATTACAAATATGTGTTCTTAAATTAAAACTTGTAGTATAAGTAACATGTGTTATATCATACAAAATCGTAAATCTATCATCATAATACAACATATATCAAAAAACTAACTTTTTTAAAGTCCGACTAAACTTGTGAATAAATATATAAAAAGTATGTAATACATAGACAACTAAATATACACTACTTCACTACAAATATGTGTTTTTAAATTAAAACAAGTAGTATAAGAAACATGTTTATATAATACAAAATCGTAAATCTATCATTTTCATTCCATGTGTTTTTTCAACACTTTGATTTTTTGCAAAATTTGCTCTCTTCCACTTGGGATGTCGTAACTTTTTTCTTTCATCTTTAAGTTGTTTAATTTTTAAATCAAGTTTACGTTTTTCAGCCTTTCGTTTTTTTCTTCTGACCGGTTTCTTCTTTAATCTTCCAACGCCACTTCATACCGCCTTCTAGCAGATCTTACTGAAGTCAGCATTTTGAATCACTATATTCTTTCGTCCTCCTGTACTTATGATTGCATCATAGACTTTTCTTTGAGACACAATTGTTTGTGTTTGTATTGATTTGTTGATGGAGAAGCCACTCTCAACAGCTGCATTACCGTGTGACAATGTCAAACCCAATTTTACAACATTCAACAGGTCAATATACTTAAGATTGTTACATAAGATGGCAGAATAAAATACGTCCAACCTTTTATCAGACTCATTTCCTTCTTCATTTGTCGGCTCAAATATTTTAAATTTGTCTTTTAGAACCCCTTTAGCTTCGGAACACAGCACTGAGTACTGGGATTTGGTTTTTCAGCTGTGTTGTACACTAACCTGTTTGCATCGTATAAGGCATCAAGTAAACAATTTATTCTAATGCAGCTAACCTCAGGTTGCGATACATCTTCACAAGAAATAGCGTTCCACGCGTAATATACGCATTTGTACATTTTTCCTGACTTTTACCAGAATACTGTTAATATTTCCTGACTTTATGCCATTTTTTAACATTTTTCCTGACTAAAATCCAAATTCCGGACTTTTCCCGACTATTCCTGACTTTTCCTGCATGTGGGAACCCTGAACAAATATTTTACAAGTAAACGCTCACACTATTTACGAACCTCCACGTTTTTTGAGAGTAGTGATTTATTTTAGGTTATATTTACTTAATTACCTAACTCCGCATCCTTTATTTTGTCAACAACCCTTTGCCTATGTTAGCGCCCCCTATGGCGGGTTTTCCAGCTGTTATTTACTGCATACAGCTAGACACTTTTTCAATTTGTCCTCCATATGAGATATTTCTCCTTCCCTCTGCCCTCCATAACTGTGGCCCAAAAATACTTCTAATAAAAGGGTGCCACATTTACAAGAATTTTTGTAACCCAAGCTGGCACATATTATTTTAAAGACTAAAGTAGACTTAACTTATTTAGAAGTTCTTCCCTTTTAATATTATTAAATGTATTCATAAATTACCATATCTTGAACCAACAATTAATTTGTACAAACAAAATATTTATTTTGATATTAATCTTATATACAAATTAAAAACATGTATATTTATTCATTCTCTAAAATTAAAAGAAGACAATTCGAATAAAGCTGTATAATAATCTACCAATAAAAATTAAAAAAATAAAAAATATATCACTTTTTAAAATATATATTAAAAAAATATTTAAAATTAATTTGGCTGTTTTATTAATGAGTTCTTGTTAAAGTTATTAATTGTTAATTTTTTAAAAGATTTCCTTTAATAAACTGTATAGTTGGTTGGGAGTTAGATAAATAAATTTAAAAAAATATGAATTTTAATAAAAAATCATCATTCGATATTTTGTAAAATAAAATAATTATTAACTGATATTTTATTTTATTTAATGCCAGTTAATTTTAAATAAACTAAATCAAACACATGTTATTGATATGTATCCTATATTACTAAAAAATATAAACATCTATTTTTAGCATACTAAATGGCAAAAACTTGAACATAATCTACTATTAAATGTGAATCGTCAGTTCTCAAGTTCCAAGTAGACTCCCACTGGCTTTTTCCTGTCCAAAAATCAGTTGAAGCAGTGGGAGAAGTGTTAGACCAAGGTTTACCTCCAGGATTAGTACAATCATCCGAAAAAAAAGATATTCCCCCAACAGCCAAATTAATAAGTAAGTAAAACTCTTGATCAAATGGAGCCATTTTTGACCTGCCTTTCCATGGATTGTCTTCACCAGAATTATCAAATCCTCCAAGACTCCAGAATCCACCTTCAGGAGGCACAAGAGATCCAACTTGTTCATTGTCGATGTAAAAAGTCATACCTGCGGAATTCCATACTAATTTATAAATGTGGAAGTCTGTGTCATAGCCTGCTGGATTGTTCTTTTCCCAGTGAGTTCTAGCCCATTGGTTAGCGGTGGTATAAGGTCCCCAATGGAGAGTGTGACTAACCTGTTGAGTTCCTACGTTGACTCCTTGTGTGTTCACAAGATTTTTGTTACCGCGACTCTCTATCAAGTCGATTTCCCCGGACGCTGGCCATGACCCGTATGCATTGTAGCGTGGTAGAAGCCAGACCGCTGGCCACAACCAGTCTCCAGCGGGCATTTTTGCTCTTATAACCACTGACCCATATTTAAACGAAAATGATTCTGTAGTTCTTATTCTAGCACTTTTAATAGGATTTAAAATATTACTTGCTGATCCAGTTCGACTGCAACCATAATAACTCGGATTGGTACACTGATCTGCAGGCGATCCACCATAAACTTCCAAAGTACCGGAATAAAGAAAATCTTCACCCACATCGTCGGATAAGTATGTAGGTTTAATATGCAAATGACCACTGTCAACAAAACTATTGGATCTATTGTTGGTATAATACTCAAATTCCCAATTTCCACCACCGGCTAAGGTGATTTCATGCTGCCATCTTCTCAGATCAAAGTCGTTAAACTGGTCTTCAAAAATAAGATCACCAGGACATAACTTTTCTCTTGGTTCATAAAATGTTCCACTTGCCGTTGTTTCACTCTCTACGTCACAATCAGCTCTTAAAGGCTGAATATTTGAAATTAAAGAAAGTATTAGGCACAAAACCAGACTGTTCATGATGCTTGGTGAACACTAATAACTATGACAATACGTAAATTGCTATATTTCAAAGTAATATAATACTTCCGTAATCTTAAATATTATTCTACTATCTAAAAAGCTTTTTAAGATATCGTTTATTCATGTTTACAAACATTTCAGACGTTCGAAATTTTATAAATTATTTATGTTGTAAATTATTTCCGCATATGAATATGTATTATATTATGATATATTAGGTATAAGTGATATTAATAAAGTCTGCAGTTAATTGATTTTTTTTTAATTTATCGTTTTAGTTAAAACTCCCAATTTTGGTAGTAGCCTTTGTTTACAGAAATAGTTATAGTACTTGGTCATGTGATTTTCTTATTGTGTCAAAAACTATCTTTTAAAATATTAAATACGTTGATGAAAAATATGATTTATTCCATCTGGTGTATTTTTTTTCGTAGAATTATCTTTTTATCTATTTTTTTTTATATTTTACGGGAAAAATTGCACGAGATGGATATTTCACATTTTTCAAAGCATTCTAGACATATTTTATGTATAATGTCCTATACCTATCTTCAACTGTTTCGTAAATATTAAGCGTTTTCAGGTTTATTGCCTTTGCATGCTTGCCACTTCCGTGAGGGTTACTTTTTATACAGGGTGATTTATGAGGAAATGTCAATACGTCAGGGTCCAAAAATTAACCTAAAAGTTTAAAAAAATATGGGTCCGCAAGGCCTTCGTTTCCAAAATACAGGGTGTTAAAGTTTTTATTTAATTTTTCTATTTTTTAAATAAAATTTATGATAATGTAAATATTAGAGTAAAATTTGGTATCCGGGGATTTTTTGTTATGACGGATTCGAATATAATCTTTTTTTACTATTTTGAACAATCACAACTTTTTGGTACGGCACTGTATTACATTTTTAAGTAAATTAAATAACTGTTTTGTCATTTTTACGTCAAAAAGGTATACCTGTTAAAAGTCGATATAAGCAACCGTTTTCGAAATAATTCGATTAAAAAAAAATACCACGCATAACACGCATCTGATTTTATTATAGCAAAATTAAAAAAAAAATAAACAAAATGTATAATTAAACGATATGTATTTTAATTTTTAATAAAATTATTGTTCTTAAATTATGTTCAGCAAAACATTAAAAAAAAAAAAAGAATATAAATCAAAATTTTAACACCTTGTATACAGGAAACGAAGGCCTTGCGGACCCTTACGTGTATAGACTTTTATGCTTATTTTTGGACCCTGAGTACGAACCTGAAGTATGTATTGACATTTCCTCATGAATCACCCTGTTTATTATATATATATATATATATATATATATTATATATATATATATATATATATATATATATTATATATATATATATATATATATATATATATATATATAATAAAATATAATAATATAAATATATATATATTATATATTAATATCAAATAAAAAATACATACATAATATAGTAATACATAAATAAATGTTAAATTTTAAAATTAAAAATAGTAAAATAATTAAGGAACAATTATTTAAAATCAAAATACATATTGTTTAGATTATACATTTTGTTTTATTTTTTAATTTTGCTTTAATAAAAAGAGCGATTTTAAAAATCAAATATCTCAAAAGGTTTCTATCAACTTAACAGTATACCTTTTGACGTAAAATGACAAAACAATTATCTTGTGTACTATGTTGTAAAATTAAATTTTAAAATTTTTACAATTTTTTTTGTTGATGTTTTGGGTGCATAATCAGCATTTTTTTATAAGTATTTAAGCTAATATATTTTTTCCTTTTATTTGAAATTGTTTTGGGTTAGAGTTTTAATTTTGGGTTTTTATTTTTTTAAAACATTTGAAAATTTAAAGGGGCGCTAATTCTTTTGGGGGTTAAGGAGGAGTTAAAAAAAATTTTTGGGCCAGATCTAAGTTTTGAATCAAAAACCCAAATTTTAAATTTTTTTTTATAAAAAAAGTAGGAAGTTTTTTTTAAATAATTTTTTGGGTACAAAAAAAAACTATTAAGCAACCTACGTTCATCCATTTTCATCCCCCCAACCCCCCAAAATTTTGCACTTACGCCACTGTCTACTTTCTAATTCCACCTATCAAACGGGGTTTTGTATTTGCGTTTTTGTCACTTTCCACCAGACAAGGACCATAGACGGAATAAAAAAAGGTAAAGTGCAAAAATTTAATGAGTCACATAAGATTTTCCTGTTTTTTTTTTTTTTTTAAAAAGTATTTTTTTAAAAAAATAAGTTTTAGATTAATATATTTTTTTTTATACTTTTATCATATCCAAAAATCTTAGATCAATTTTAAATTACCAATTTTTTTCCCACAATTGCTTTTTAAAATTTTTCTTTTTTTAAATTAAAATTTAAAAATTTTTTTGACGTTCCCCCGCTAACCTTAGGCCCAAATAGTAGGGCTTGACATTTCTTGGGGGTTAGCCCCAAAAAAGAAAATTTAAGGGGCTTTAAACAAGGTTGAAGATCACTATTTTTTTAAATTCCCCAACGATACCCTTTTGGGGTTTTTTGAGGGGTAAATCTGGGGGTCATCTGCATATTGATGTACCGTGACGTGACTAAGATCCACGAAACTGGGATTTTACAGACCAAAAAGTAAAAGGCCCCGGATAGAGCCCGGGGGGGACGCCAGGGGGGCCCCAAAAATTTTTCCCGGGGGTTCCCCAAAAGTCCCCGACTGCTTGTTTTTTTTTCCCGGGGAGGTAATGTTGAGATGAATGGCTTTTCCGCAAAGCCGGGGGTATGAAAGGATGGCCAAAAGTTTTTGGGAATTTTAAACCCAAAAAGCCCTGGAGTGAATTATTATATATATATATATATAAAAAAAAGGGTATATAGGGGGATATATATAAAAATTTTATATATATATATATATATATATATATATATATATATATATATATATATATATATATATAATATATATATATTTTATAATTTTGTTAATGAAATTACAGGTAACTATGAGGAAAGGGAATTATTTTTGGGTTCAAAAAAAAAACATAAAGTCTATACAAATATGAGTCCGCAAGGCCTACGTTTCCGAAATACAAGGTGTTAAATTTTGTTTTTGAAAATTCTAAAACCTAGCTTATGTTTTGCCGAACATAATTAAGGAACAATTATTTAAAATCAAAATACATATTGTTTAATTATACATTTTGTTTTATTTTTTTTTAATTTTGCTTTAATAAAATCAGATGAGTCGTATTTTTTAAAAATCCAAATATCTCGAAAAAGGTTGCTCCTATCAACTTTTAACAGGTATACCTTTTTGACGTAAAAATGACAAAACAATTATTTAATTAGCTTAAAAATGTAATACAGGGCCGTACCAAAAAGTTGTGATTGTTCAAAATAATAAAAAGACGGGTAGGTGGCGCCCCCTACAAGTAAGAGCCGTACTAAGATTAGATTCGAATCCGTCATATCAAAAAACTCCCGGATACCAATTTTTACGCCAATATTTACATTATTATAGATTTTATTAAAAAAATAGGAAAATTAACTAAAAACTGTATTTCGGAAACGAAGGCCTTGCGGACCAATATTTGTATAGACTTTTATGTTTGTTTTTGGACCCCGACTACGTATCTGAAGTATTGACATTTCCTCATGAATCACCCTGTATATTAAACAGATAGACAACATCCTCTTTTTTTAACACAAACAACATAAAGGCGGTAATGTAAAAGCCATTTTTACACAATTCAGATTTGAAAGGTAAGCGTTTTTTTATTTTTTTCCGAATATATCCTAGATAATTTCGTTGACTTGTTAAAAGTAAAAATATTTTTCTTTTGGTGTAATTTTTTGTTAAAAATAACGACTAAAGAAACGTAAAAAAAATATCCTTAAAAATAATAAATGTTTTTAATAAAATCTCCCACTTTTCATGTAAATAATTTTAAGAAGGAGAAATTGTAGCAAAGTTTATGCAGTTTTGAGGTCAGGTCGGAGTGGTGCATTATAACTTAAAAACTAGTGGTATCCCACCAAATTTAACTTTAGATTCGTAATTAGCGCCAGTTTGGAACTGGAGCAATTTTCATCACGATCAAAATGCAACGAAACAGGTGAACAGCTCAACAAGTATGGTTCTGGAACAGTTTGGAACAGTACTAGTTTTTTCGGAACCGATATTTAAAGAAACTAAAACAGGTTGTACCTGGGCTTTAAAAAACCCTGTCCCAATCACCTCCGTTTAAAAGTTCCCAGAATTAGCGAAATGTTTTAAAGGAAATTTTTAATTATTTACATTATTGTTTCATTTACAGGTTTTGACTTATCCCACATTTCCCATACAAGCACCAATTAATTAAACATAGGCAAATAATGGGTAATCTTTTACCAATTATTTTTTATATTGCTGCATAGAAAAAGCATTTGTATAAAAGTTATATTACATCATAAGTCAACAAATTAACAAAATGATTGATTATATTATAAAAATTTAAGGCTGAGCTTTAAGCCATATCTTTTTATTTAAGTGAAAAGATTTTGTCATAATAGACCATATACAGTGTGTCTACTTAAGTTGGCAACATATAGGAAACTTTTTTATTATCAATTTTACGAAAAAAAGTTATTCTTTATAAAAAGTACTGCATGTTATAAAATCTTAAATGCAATTAACAGATATGAAATTTTATCAATCTTATATGAGGTATGTCAAAAAATATAAATTTTGCTCAAGAATAAAGTACCTTTATATTTTACAATATCGAAAATTGTTATTATGAAAAGTTGTTCGAAATTAAAAACTATGTTTAAATATGCAATTACATCCTTCTAATTGGAAAAAAAAATTACCAATTTTGCTGGAATTTCTACTGAATTTTATAATACTTTCTACTAAATTAAATTTCGCTAAATACAACTGATGTTTTGAATGCCACTGTCAAACATTTCTTATCAGAGCATCCTAGATTATATGTACAATAATTACTTTCTGACATTTCTTGTCAAAGCATCCTAGATTAAATGTACAATAATTATTAAAGTTAAATTTTCGTTGTTCGAGGAGAGATGATTCGAGAAATAAGAAATATTATAAATTAATGCAACTGCATATTTAAAAGTGATTTTAAATTTCAGAACAATTTTTCTTGACTAAATAAAATTCATATTTTTTGGCTTACCTCGTACAAGATTGAAAAAATTTAATATTTGATGATTGTATTTTAGATTTCAGAGCATGTAGAACTTTTTATCAAGAATAACTTTTTTTGGTAAAATTAATAATAAAAAAGTTTCCCATATGTTGCCAACTTAAGTATACACACGTATATTCTTGACGTTTCTATTATATTCGTGGTATTTGTCAACATTACGTGTATTTTTTCTTAAAATCGGAAAGAATACTTAATGGCTGATTGTACCAACACTTTTTGCGCCACTTAAGTTGTTCTTAAACCTTAAAATGTTTTTTGCACCAGATGAAATTCGTCCTTAAGGGTCCCTTAACTTTAAGATTACGATTTTCTGTACTTAATGATCCCTTAAGTAATTTGATGTTGACAGTTGACAAATATTTTGTTTACTTATTTTTCGTTTATAGTTTAAAATAATAAATTTGGTAAAAATTATGTAAAAACGGAGTTTTCAAACAATAATGGTTTAATTTTGATATAATTAATGCGAAATTAAATGAATTTCGAAGAAGAACTATAAATTGTTATTACTTACTTACTTAATTATGGTATTATTAGGTTTTTTTTTAATTCTTTTCTACATTGCTATGTTATTTTTAAAAGAAACCATTTTGACAAGATGGATAAATCTTAGGTTTTTCCAAAGATTCAAATTATCAAAGCCAACAGTGCTCAGCTTACTTGAGCAAACCAAAGATTGACATTTCCTTGAGTTTGAACATGACAAGTTTGCATTAGCCTTGAACTTTTGAATATTTGCTATAATACTTGTAAATTAGAAATATTTAAATTCCTTCACATAAATAATAATATATCATTTAATTGGCGCGCTCATGTTAAACGGAGTGAGACTGGTAATAAAGAGCAAGTCATGAAAAGTACATTTTCCCCCAAATAAAATATGCTGTTTTTTCCTTCAAACGTCGACAAATTAATGCAAAAAACATCTATTTTTAACAGTATCAATTAAGATAAGGGGGTTCGCCAGGCGGCTTAGATCGGTGTCGATGAATAGCAAGGAAGTTTTAAACGTGTATGGAAGCCCAATGCTATGGCCCATTCGATCAAAAAATGTCCAGCCCAGTATAAAAATAACTGTCAGACTTGGCCTTGCCGATTCTGCGCAATAACAAAATTCCATGAAATAATTTAATGTGTTGCCCACTTACACACTGATAAATCAATGTGCAGTTAGGCAACACATTATACTTTTATGAGAGCCGGAATACCTTTTTTAATGCATCGGCGACGCGGCGCGTATGATATCCGCGCTGTACCATCCACCAACCGTTGGCGTCGTCGTCTCATCAATCGCCGTTTTCGTTGTGGTTTGTGCCCTTTGCGCCGTATTAGTTTCGGTTGTTTTGCCTTGTGTGATTATATTTTTGGTTGCAGGAGTTTTTTGGATTGATAAAAACATTTTATTTTAGTGATTAGTGTTTATTTAATTGTGACTATAATTTTGTGTTTATTGTTTGTTACTTAATATCGTAACAAAATGACTGGAGGTTGTATGGTTTTGTCTTGCAAACCAAGGGTAACATACCCGGCATTTTTTACTTTAGGTAAGTATTTCTATATTTAAATTAGGTGTTTTTATGAGACGTAACGTTAGGTAACCGAATAAATAATAATACCTATATCAATTATGAATAATAGAAAATAAAATATTCATAGGAAATAGCAGTGGAAAGTAAGGCAATCTTAACTATCTTTTAGATGATTACCACAATGTTTGTGTGTTTCTGTGGATTATAAAAAAGAAATAAGGTTTACATTTAGGTACTTTTATTTCATTTAACAATTTAGTTTAAAATTTATTTTAAAAAATCGTGTTTTATTTATTTACAAAGATTTTTTGTAAAAATACAAAACTCCCGAAAATATCAACCATTTAAATAGAGGGCTGTAAAGTATTCTTTCCATATTATATCAGATGATATAAAATCCAATATTACACAATAATTTTAAATATTCTACAGTGATATCGTTGAATAACCAACAATTTTGTGCAAAAAAAACAGTGAATGTTTAAATTTGACATATGGTGATGTTAACTTTATAGATAGTAACAAAGAATTATGGAAGTCTGGCCCTGACCCACTACTCATTGCGCAAACTCCGCATTGCCGACCCCCCGATTCCCGCTGCCCTGCACGGCTGGACAATTTTGTTCTACAGTATTGGGCTTCCATACACCTTTAAACTTCCTTGATGAATAGTTGCTATAGTAATGTAACATAAAGCTCTCAGTGGACACCGTCAACAATAATTATTTTTTTAAAATTGCGTCTCTGATTGCGTTTTAATAAACATTTATTGAGAAAGAACATTTAATATTCAGTTGAGTAATAAATAAATATTTTAATTTTGTTTTTAGTTTAATAAATATTGAGTTATTGACGCTTGTTTTGTTGTTATTTTTGTTGTATTTATGTTCCTATGATAACACGTTTTTCAACGCCGGCGGGAAAGTGAAAAGTAAAGCTTCGGCAGAGGACAAATAAAACAACGCGGTCGCCTACACAGTCGAGTAATGATGGATTTACTGACTTTTTTTTAAATATATGTTTGGTTGGTTTTTAAGACTCCAGCCTTATTAAAAATAATTAAAATCGGAATATTTAATTAACCAAAATATAAATTTGTTATTAACAATTTTCGTATAACTTAAGGCGAAAAAATGTTTGTTCTTTGTGTTTTTCTTAATTATATCATCGATGGGAATGGAATCCTGATTGAGATGTTAATAAAATAATATGGAGATTTAACTGTCGATTGTTATTTTATAACGTTAAACGTTATATAGTATATTTCGGGTTGTATCGAGATTTCAGTACATTCCACAATAATTCGTTGATATCTCGTTTTACCTGCTACTGTTAGTTGTAAAACTCAATAAACTTTGGGTATCCGCATATAGGTCCGGACTGAAAATTTCCTTTATTTATTATTGTACCTACTTTTTGGTATATTATGTAGTTTAAAGGCAAATTGCAGGTGTTGAATATAAAGCAGAGTCTTTTCATCTAAGTTCATTAGTCGTTCGGAGTTTGTCAAGGTATTTTCGTGTGTGTTATTGAGCATCCAAAATAGCTAACCTATACTCTTAATATTAGTAGGTAATCAGAACCTGTACCCTTTCAAAAGGTGCGGTGCCTACACAATAGATATTTGTCAGGCAACTTATTTATGACTGGGTTTCCCACTGAGGGTTGTCATTTAAATTCTATTGCGGTCGAGAAATCAACGAATTATTGTGGAATGTACCATACCCGTATCTCAGACACCGCTTACTAAAGAAACATAATAAAAAACAATATATTCCAATATAGGCTTTCTGGTAGGTGCTGGAATTTTACTTTTTAATTGGTAAAACTTTGAAAGTGTTTTCCCATAGTCATTTCATATTCATATTCTACTTATATAAACTGACCAATCACATTTGAACAATATTGTTTTTAATTAAATCAACCTTTATATTGCTGTCTGCTGTCATTATTTATTTATGATCTGTCTTTTTAAAGTTTAATTCCGAATGGAATAAATGGTACACAACCAATTGTTTGCCCGAAGTCTTAGATAAAATACGCAAAACAAACGCCTAATAGGAAAAAATATAAAATGCTATTAATTGAAGGCTTGCGTTTGAGAACGAAGTAAAGTCTTTTTAACGTTTAATTCCGAATGGTATGAATGGTACACAACCATTTGTTTGTCCGAAGTCTTAAATAAAATACGCAAAACAAACGCCTAATACGAAAAAATATAAAATGCTATTAAATTTAGTAGTTAAAAGTGGAGTATTTTTTTTTAATTCCAAATTATCTGGAATATATAAAAATTTTTAGCAAGGGATGTAATAAGAGCTTTTTTTGTAGTGAATAAAATTTCCTATTAAAGTGATACTCTCTTAAGTTAAAGAAACCTTTTTGTGGCAAATAAATGCAAAAAAAGACAAATTTAAGAAGAAAAGAAGTCAAAAAAGCGTTTTTTTTCTTTTTGTTTAGATTATTCTTCACAACTCTTTTTGGCGCCAGAGAGGTATAGGCATTGCTTTAAAGAGAAGAAATCTGACGTCGAAACCTTTTAAATGAGTGTAGCTGAGAGTATTTTTATTAAAGTTTGACAGATATGTATATAATTTTTTTTATACTTTCAGCATTTTTTTGATATAAAAGAAATCGCTAAAAATTTATAAAAAGTTGAAAAATTTAAAAAGTCATATATCCGTTAAATTTTTATGAAATAGTTATTTTTTTATCAATTACCTAAAATATCTGCCATTTTGCTATAAAACATTTTTTTCTTGTTTATTAGTCCAGTACCTTATGACCTGGAAGTACCCAAAAGTTGTAAATAAATTTGTACAGTTTTCCTCTGTGGCGCAATTATTAGGTATTCGCGGATGCTTTCAAACGAGAAAAAGTTTATCACGATTCCGACGTGGGAACTCGCTGAAAATGACCCCCAAAGTCCCAAAAATGAGTTTCCCGCGAATATCTGCCAAAATATGGAATTAGAGAATTTTTGTTCAGAAAAAGATGAAGATCACCTCGAAATCTACAAAAATGGTCCCCACCATTTTTTTCGTAACACCAATATTTTTCGCAAAAACGGCCGTCGAAAAATCCATAACATACAGATTTTCTAGAACTCCGGAAACGGCTAAAAAATGCAGATGGGCAAAACAATTTTTGATCAAAACGCAACAAAGATGGTGAAGGAAATTTTCTGGGATCATTGAGCACTTGCTAAGATCTGATTATAAAAAACAAATAATGTTAATAACCAACCATTTTTTCAAAAAATATCAATAAATTAATGAGATACTCTCAAAATATTGTGAAAAAAAACTTTGACCGCATTTTTTAATATTCCAGAAAAATCAGAATAGACCCACTCATATGCATTGATAGGTACGGGTTTTCCCATTTCGATGAACTTTGAATGATTAAAAAATGTACATTATTGCCCGAGTACCGAAACAATTCGTCCGCCCACTTAGAAGTGAATCCATGAAGATAGCGGCATTCTAGCGGTAGAGAGGCAGTTAAAATAAGGGGACTTTTGGGTCCCGTTATCTCGAAAACTATCAATTTTTCGAAAAATCTTATAGGGACCATTTTTGTCGATTACAAGGCGTCCTTGATTTTTTGTTCAAACAAAAATTCTCTAATTCGCATATTTTGGCAGATATTAGCGGGAAACCCATTTTTCGGGCCTTAAGGGGCCATTTTCAGCCCCCTCCCACCTTTAATATTGATAAACTTTTTTCGCTCGAAAGCATTCCCGAAGACCTAATAATTGCGCTGCAAGGGAAAACTGTACAGATTTATTTACAGCTTTGTCCCTTCATTTACTGGACTATATGCCCAAAAAAACATTCAAACTTTTTATTATGTATTTTTATTATGCGTTTGACAACGCCAGTCAATTTTTGAAAAATGTCAAAATTTAAAAAACTTAGATGTTTAATTGTTGTATTGAAGTAAGTTGCCATGACGACTTATTTGGAGTGAGTCGGACATTTTACGGACTCGAATGAGTGTAAAATTGATCTTTTTTGGAGCAAATACAAAAAATACTTTTAGCTACGCTAATTTTAAAGGTTTTGAAGCCAGCTTTTTTTGTTGTGGACAAGAATCTAAAAAATGGAAAATGCTATTTTCTGCTGTTTTAATTTGTTTCTCGCATTTATTTTGCAACAAAGAACTTTTTATCTTTAAAAGTTGATAGAAAAATTTATTATCTACAAGAAGTTTTCATCATTTTTTTGTTAAAAATTAAAATGCATAGAGTTCGAGGTCATTTGAAATTCTTAAAATAATAACAAACTGACCCCGTTCTAAAAACCGCAAGCCTGACTTTAAAAGTACTTTGTAATTTCTTCCTATTTAGGCATCCAAAAACCATAATCAATCGTTAAATTGTTCTTACAAATTTATTTCTAATTACCCCTTATTTTACCTAATTAGCGTATCTTGTTTTCGCTTGCTAAAAGTATCTAATATTTGTCAGTTATAAAGCAATAAAAATTGCAGCTAAAAAAACTAGTTGTAATAATGACTGTTAAAATGTGGCGAATTGTTCACATATGCACGCTTATCCTAAATTTAAATAATTATACTTTAGCAAATTCTGAAGCTCCTAGTGCAACAGTAGTAAGTGGAACATTCGCAAAAAGTGAAAACATTTACCCGGGCGATCTGATTTTCGAAGATGACTTCGACACCTTCGATTTAAAAAAATGGCAACACGAAATTACATTAGCCGGTGGCGGAAATTGGGAATTTCAATACTATACCAACAACAGATCAAATAGCTACGTGGAAAATGGCCATTTACATATAAAACCAACCCTTGTGACGGATGATAGTGGTGAGGAGTTTCTGTATTCCGGAATGTTAGATGTCAATGGTGGATCACCAGCGGACCACTGTACGGACCCGTCTTTTTATGGTTGTATTAGGGTTGGTACCCCAACAAATTATCTGAACCCAATCAAAAGTGCGCGAATTAGAACTGCAGAATCTTTCTCATTTAAGTACGGAAAAGTAGTACTAAGAGCTAAAATGCCAGCAGGTGATTGGTTATGGCCAGCAGTTTGGTTACAACCACGGTATAATGCTTATGGAAAATGGCCCGCTTCAGGAGAAATTGACATATTAGAAAGTAGAGGCAATAAACAATTAATGGATGATAATGTCAATATAGGAACACAGCAAATATCTAGTACCATTCACTGGGGTCCTTTTAATGCAGCTAACCAATGGCATAAAACCCACTTTACAAGCCAAAATCCAGCGGGTTTTGACACAGAGTTTCATGAGTACGAATTTTTATGGACACCCGAAAATATATCCTTTTCCATTGACGGTAAGGTAGTTGGGACTGTTGTACCCCCCGAAGAAGGCTTTTGGAAGCTAGGAGAGTTCGAAAATACTGGATTAGATAATCCATGGAAAGGTTACTCAAAAATGGCTCCTTTTGACCAAGAGTTTTATATAATTATAAATTTGGCTGTTGGAGGAATCTCATTTTTCGATGACAACAACATCAACCCTGGAGGTAAACCCTGGAAAAACAACTCAACAACTGCTTATAAAGATTTTTGGCAAGGTAGAAGTCAATGGATGCCAACCTGGAATATGGAAACTGATGATCAACACCTCAAAATAGATTATATAAAAGTATATGCTATTTAAAAGATATTTTTACCTAAAAATATAATAAAAATTAAAATTAACATGTTTTTGTTTTTTTATTTAAGTATTAATTTAGTCCAATCATTATAGCAAAAAAAAGTAATTTTTGTAAGTAATGTTAACAGATATCTGACTGCGCCATGACTTCCGGAATAACCTGTAGATTACTAAAATCAAAAATCCAACTAACTTTTTTTCAGGTAATTTTTTTAAACAATAATTATTAAAAAACGGCCTTCTTTCTTTTTTTAATATGCCAAAAAGTACTGGTTATATAACTTTACTCATAAAAGACAGTTTGTGGAGAATTTAAAAACCTACAAAATGGTTTTTGAAAAATCCCGATCCGACCATTTTTCACCGAGAAAAACCGAAAAATCGCTTAAAACAGACCTTTTTTAAAAATTCGTATCTCCGTTACTTTTTAATATTAAGGGCTGATTTTTTTGGGAAATGATAGTCAATAACATATACTTTGAGCTGCCAAAAGATGACAATTGTCGCATTTATAGTTTTAACGCAATCGCCCTATAAACAAATTAGGCCCTTATCTTGCAAGTGCCGTGAATATTAGGCAAATGGTCCGATTTGAATTTTTAAAACGGCTTTTTAAAGTTGAGATTAAAAGCTTTTAAATTGTATATCTCACATTTTAATATAAGTTTGAAGAACATTGTTAAAAATGCTTGTGAACGTAGCGCGTCGACCGAGACGTAGCGAGACTCAGCCCTCTCCACTGTCGACTCAGTACGTCTCGGTCGCGAATTTTCGCTCGACGAGCTAGGTTCACAAGCATTTTTAACAATGTTCTCCAAACTTTTATAAAAATCTGAGATATACAATTTGTAGGTTTTAATCTCCACTTTAAAAAGCCGTTTTAAAAATTCAAATCGGACCATTTGCCTAATATTCACGACACTTGCAAGATAAGGGCATAATTTGTTTATAGTGCGATTAAATAAAATATAATAATATTATAATTATTATCTTTCGGCAGCTCAAAGTATATGTTATTGACTATCATTTTCCAAAAAATCAGCCCTTAATATTGAAAATTAACGAAGATACGAATTTTTGAACAAAGGTCTGTTTTAAGCGTTTTTCTGGCTTTTCTCGGTGAAAAATGGTCGGATCGGGATTTTTCAAAAACCATTTTGTAGGTTTTTTAATTCTCTACAAACTCTTTTATTAGTAAAGTGACATAGCCAGTACTGTTTGTTATATTTAAAAAAGAAAACGAAAAAACGGCCCTTTTTTAATAATTACAGTTTAAAAAAAAATACATGAAAAAAAATTGGTTGGATTTTTGATTTTAGGGCCAGTTGTATAGGTTGAGGTTAATATCACGATTAATCTTTGAATTAATCTTAGGTTTTATTCTTGGATTAATCCTTAGGTTTATCCATAGTTCTGTTTGTACAGTTGTATACCTCCGGGGTTCGGTCACAAGGTTATTAAAATATTCCTAACTTCTCCTAGAAGTAAAGGAGGAATTTGTTTAACATAACCTTAATAACCTGCAATTTTTATTTTTTGAAGAATGATTCCTAAGTTAGAAAATTAAAAATATGAATGTTTTTAATTTTCCTCTTGAAAAGTAGTTACTTACTGGTTGGTATTTCTTTGAAGATGTACGCCAATTGGAGAAGTTCATCCACGGAGGCTTTCGAAATTTTAAACCCATTAATAAACTCCTAGTATACCCAAACTGCCATGATATCCATACGATTACAAAAAAATCGGCCTCTACTTGAATTTTCTATTATATTTATATTAACATAAATCGTCTTCCTCATGGAATAGTACATCCTCAAATATTTCGAACTCCTCCATTTTTCTTTATTAACCTGAGGATTGTGAGTTAATCCCTACTCCATCCACGAGTTATGGATTACTCTAGGTTAACCCACAATTAGAAGTTAATCCTTTGCTACACAACCCGCTTTTTTTGAAATCCGAAGATTAACTCTCAATTTCAGGGTTATCCTAACCTATACAACTGGGCCTTTTAGTAATCTACAGGTTATTCCGGAAGTCATGACGCAGTCAGATATCTATTAACATTAATTACAAAAAAAAACTATTATGATTGGACTAATTTTAACTTTACAATTTCCATGTCTAAATGGATTACTATTATTATAAACCAGGTATTTTAATTTTACAACAATAATTAATACACATAACACGCACAATAGGCTATAAAGAGATATTACGGTATAATTTTATACTGGATGATTCCTAAGTATTGTCAGATATACAGGGTGGTCAAAAAAGTTTATAACACATGGATTTGTTTTTGTAACTAAGATATTTGAAAAGAGTTTTTCAATAATCAATTGTGCATGTTAGATAACCTGAAAAACATTTTGATCATTATTAGGTGACTGCATGACGGCAAATATAAAAAATGTGCTAAGAGATGTCAAAAAATGAGATTAGGAGTTAAAATGTACAAAAATGAGATTATTTGACAAAATTGTTTAAAATGTTTAGGCTTATTTACAGAGTTTTAAAATAAATCATAAACATTCAAGAAATTGTGATTTTTTTAACCATCATATTCGTGAAAATTCAAAGTTTCAGTTTGGGCCATTTTATTATATTTATAATAGGTCCAAGTATATTTATTAACATCTACAATGAATAGTTAAAAAATCAGAATGGTAAGTAACAAAAAAAAACCTTCAAACTTGCTATTTTTATTGAATATTTGTAATTTTACATGTTTTTTGATCTTTTATTTTAAAAAATTATATGATGCGCTTTGTGCACCAACATAATGTTTTCAATTCTAATATAACACTTAGTATGCTTAAAAACTGGCTATTACGTATTTTGGCGCGTTAAGGGCATCATGATTTTTTTTTAAATAAAAGATTATAAAACGTGTAAAATGGCAAAAATTCAATAAAAATAGCCAGTTTAAAGGTTTTTTGGTACTTGCCATTCTGATTTTTTAAACAATTTATTGTAGATGTAATAAAGATACTTGGACTTATTATAAATATAATAAAATGGTCCGAATTGAAAGGTTGAAATTGCACGAATATGATGGGCATAGAAGGCCGAATTTTACCCACCTCCTTTCCGGGGACAATATTCTACATAAAATTTCAAGATATTTGTCCTCTTATCCATCTTATTTACAATTTATAAACTTGACGTTTACGTTTGTTTTTGCTGTTACCGTTGATTGAGTAGTGTTTTGGGAAGATGCCCCAATGTCTTGAAAACAAACGTGGCTCAGACAAAAATTATTTCTATCTTTCTTAAACCAATGCAAATAGCATATTTGTTTTTTTGAGTGACGACTGATGCCGAGTGATTCCGAAAAAGCGTGATCGATTGGTGCTGCCCCAATAAAATTTACGGCGTTTGTGTAAACAACGGCCGTTTTGGTGGGGGCCTGGGTTTTAAAATTTTTATTAAAGACATAAAATAGAATCGGGTTTTTGTCGCTACACTTGCGTTGCCAGATCTAAAGAAAATTTTTTACCCTTTACGGAAGTTAACCATGTATAATTATTTGTGCTTAGATACATTTTTTATTTAATTATTTTCAGTTTGAGAACAAATAAAAGACTGATAGATTTTTAAAAACTATTTTTTTTAAATTTTGCTTACCGTTGATTGGGTTCAGCTCTAGGTACAGGGTGACCCGCCTAAAACCCACTTTCTTTAACTTTTTTATTAATAGCTTTGTGCCTATATTTTTAAGAAAAAAATTAATAAAAAGATTTGACTTTTCCTAAACAGTACAGCACAGTGTCTCAAAAGTAATTCTTTCTTGAGCTGTTGGTTTAGTGGGAATAAAGAATGAAAGGACTAATTACTTTCTTTGAATCTTTTTTATTTTGGGACGTATTTATTAAGCCCTTTTTTTTGAGCTACAATTTTAGCCCAATAGTCGCAAAAATAAAAAAATTTCCAAAAAAATAGTTATTTATTCTCACTTTAAAACCCAAAAGTCCAAAATTAAAGCCCCCAGGCAGGGCGTATCTTTGGTATGGCCCTTGGCGGGGCTTAACATTTGCGCCCCCTTCAGAACGGGTGGTTTGGGAGTACAGGTGGTGCATTTGTTAAATCGTTACATACCTGCTACATACCTTAATGGATCCACCAGTAATAAATAAAATGTCTTGTCAACTTTTTAACCACGTGTTACTTTGTATTAGTTATTTAACATGTTTTACAGTATTGAAGGGACAAATGGTTGTAATTTTAATAAATAAAGTAATTACATTGAACTACATAATGAGATTTTTACAAATTGAACAATTTTATGGAAAGGGGTAAAAAACACACTTAAAAACTATCTAAAAACACGTTTTAACACAACACATTGAAACTAAAATTTTTAATGTTTTTTAATTAGATGCTCAAACAGACCTCCGTTTACTAAGCAATACCCTTAACGGTTATAAAATTCACTTCTTACATTATGAAGTTGAAATGCCGATAGTCGATCGCACGCCCCCGAAATTGAAACTTTAATTCTTCTAAATTTTGATAACTAAAAATTTGTATAAATAACTTTTTTGATATGACCCCAAAGGAAGAAGTCGTTTGGCGAAAGATCGGGAGACCTAGCTGGCCAATTTAGGGTTTAATTTGGTCCTATAGTGAGTCCATTGAAAACATTTTGAACATATTCTCTTACTTCTCGTGTTGTGTGACAACCATCCACTTGAAACTAAATGTCTTGATTGTCAGGTGCAGCTTCTTCCAATGCCGGCCCCACTTGATTTTATAATAGTTCAAAAAAGTTTCTTTTCCCCAAAATTTTGATTCAAGAAAAAGGTACAATAACCCGATGCCCAAAATTTATACCCGTCCAAACGTTTCCCTTTTTGAAGGTTTTTGAGTCCTTAATGTTTTGAACGTTTGGTTCATTGTTTAATGTGAAGGTGCATTCGTCACTAAAACAAATATTGCGAAAGAAGTCCCTTTTCGTTATTTCGCCCTTTTCATAACTTCAAAACAAAAATCTACCCTTCGGATCTCATCGCCTTCCCTTAATGCCGGATGTCTTTGATATTTGTACGGATATTTATATTTCTTTAATTTGCGTAGTACTGTGCTGTGATTTTTCTTACAACTTTGCCAAGAGCCTGGTGCTTATTCCTTTATTTTCTTCTATATGAAGTAAAACATCTAAATCGGCATTATTTTCTTGAGCTCTTCCATCAGTACATTATTATTTCGCTCTAAGCAGTTGCATTTATTAATAACAGTACCTTTTGTCTCAAACTTATAAACGATTTTTTAAAATTTTTGGTCTTACTTGGAATGTGTCTGTCAGGAAGAAACGTAGAGAACATGGCGGATACCTTGGGATAACTATTTTCCATATGAATATCATTTAATCATTGTTATTTTCTCTTCAATACTGTAAAACATGTTGAAATAACTTATACAAGTAAAACATCAATTAAAAAGTTGACAAGACATTTTATTTATACTGGTGGATTCATTAAGGTATGTAGCAGGTTTTGGCAACGATTTTTTTTTAATAACTTTTAATTCCTTATCAGAAAAAAAAAGAAATTTAGAATCTGAGCTAATCTTATCAACGTTTTCAAAATAGTCATTTTGTTGTAAATTATTCCAATTTACAACAAAATAAAATTTTTGTTGAAAATTAATGGGGGGAACCAATATTTCAATGTATCAAAATTTATGGGATTTCTTATGGCCAGTCTGGCGATGCCACCCGGTAGAATACCCCCCAACGAAAAGAAGGTTTTTTTTTTCGGAAATTTTACAAAATTAAAGTGCAAGTTGTATGTTTAAAATTTTTATCCGATAATTTGTTCAACATTTTGTGGTAAAATTTTGGGCAAATTATATATTTTCTTTATATGAAAATATTAGCCTACTCTTTGAATGAGACATGATTTACTTTTTGTATAAAATAACTGTTTGTATCTGACTAAAAGAATTGAAATGTAAGTTAGCCATACATCCTTATTTTGCTTATGATTAAACTTATAAATAACTAAAGGAAGTCTTTGTTGAAAATTGGTTTTAAAATTGTTCTGTTTAATTTAATTATTTAATTAATTTGTTAGTAAAAAATAATAATAATATGACTTCGGTATTGACAACTGATATAAAAAATTTTTCGGGGCCCATTTGGCGCCCCCAGATAGTGCCGCGCCCCTTTGGGGGGTCGCCCATCTCGCACCGCCTAGATACGGCCCTGCTCCTAGGATGCTAACGCCAACATCATTTACCTATTTCTTTCTATAAATCAAATTTTCTTTAAGAAAACATATTTATTAAAATAATTGAAATTTATAAATAACGAAAACTTTATTCTTTATTAAAATATTTTCTCTATACAACTCTATACAAAACATATAAATTTGTAATAAAAATACCTAATAATAAAACCTCGAATAAATATAACATGACAAAACTAAATTTAAATAAATATAATTTTTTTGAGTATTGAAGTGAAATAAGTATTTAAAATAAAAAAACATGATATTTGGGTTTTTTTTAATAGTCCTATTTGTTTTAGAATCTGGGAAATTAATTTTTTTGTTAGTTTTTGCCTCATCTAACAAAAAAAATGGTCATAAGTCTAAATATTATTTGCTTATTAAAATTGAATTAATAACCCTTTAAAATTTACATAGGCTTTTAAAGTTTTTTTTGTTTTATACAGGATTGCAGGATGATACAAATTCGTGTCGCAGTATGGGATCTCGGGGAAAACCCCAGGAGATACAGGGTCAGTTAAGTAAATGGGGGCAAAGTTCGCAAATTTATGACCAATAAAAAAGCCTCTCTGAAATTTGAAAAACCGTACACTTCGAGAATTAACCGGACGAAACAGACATTTTATAAAAGCGTTTTATTTCTTCCCGCTTTTTTCAAGACATATTTAAAATTAAATAACCCTTTTTTTTAAAAAATTTTTCCCCTTTTTAAGTTAGAATTATCAAATTTAAAATCTGACGTTTCGTCTTTGAGCGTCATAAAAACAAAAACGTGTAATTTTAAATCTAATAAAAAACAAAATCTTATACAAAACAAAATCCCAAACGGGATTTCTTTTTAAATTCAAATAAAAGATGGGTATTTTTAAAAAACTCAAAAAACCCTTAAACTCAAAAGTAATCGCGTGCATGTGTGTAATTTAAGAAGTTAAAATATGAATTTTCTATGGGGCTTTTCGTAGTTTTACTGCCTATTTTTTTGTTTTGCTAAACTTTAATTTCCCATCGTAATGCTCGAAAAATTTTATTTTAACAAAAATATCAACAATATACAATTTGTATTCTTGCCAATTTTACCAATTACGTAAACGCCTTCTATATTCAATAATAATTGTTCTCCAATTGTACTTTTTATTCCAAATTCACATTTATGTTTATCAAAATTGCATTAAAGCATAAACATTGTGACATTGCTCATAATTTGACTTGATCTTTTTAGATAATCAATGGAATCTTTATTTCTATAGATAGCCTGCCAGTAAAAGAATTTCATGAGAATGAACAAAGGGTTCAGTTTCACAACATCTGACAACGCCGGCGTTATTCAATTTGATGTTGGCGTTCCTAACGTTCGATTTTAGGTTTAACTGTCAGTATCAATACTGTCTCTTGTCACAGAACCCTTTTCACCTTTGTTGATGTTTATGTACTCTTTGATTTTAATAAATGGTTAAATTAAACGCCATATGTTTAACTTACCAAGGGATAATGAACAGCAGACAAAAAAAATGGATCGGCTAGTAATAAGGTTTTTTCGCCATTCCAGCTTCCTTACTTTTTAGAATTTTAGGTTATATTTTTAACTTACCCCATATCTTTCTTCAAATTTTGCCATTCCCTTCAACTCTGCCAAATGAAAAGTTCCATTTTGAGAAAATTTAATAATATGTCGAAACAAATAGGACTGAATATTCGAGTAACTAACTTCCATAGTTTGTCCAAATTTTTCCAAGCCCTTTTTGGTCAAGTCGTGAATTAAAAATTCTTCTATTTTCTCTGAACAAATACCAAACATCAATAAATCCAAAAAGTCGGCAGTGACACCTAAAAAAATAATTAAAAAATCGCATCAATTTAAGAAACATTTCATTAATTAGACCTTAGCGTATACACTTAAGAGAATCGGAGGTTGTTAGCAGTTGGAATCCAGTGATTTAATATACCGGGTGGTGTATCGTCGAGAGGATGTAGGAAACCCAATGTAATTTTTAATGGGGTCAATTATTGGCATCCCTAATAATTTTGGAGAAAAGTTCTATTGAAGTTTATTGAAGAACATACAAAACTACGATTATGGTAAAAACTTTAGACTTTTCGTTTACACCGTTTGCAAGTTAGATGCTAAAATATTTTTAAAAATTGTTACTTTATTATCGCCTCATATTTATGAACAACAATAAAAATACCAGTTAATTGTGAATTAACGTTGTCATTTTAAAATTTAGCGCTTTATTATCAAAAAATCCTATTAAAAAATCGTACAGCAAAGAGATTAAAGTTGTATTTATGCAGACGAATCAAGTTAAGTTAAACTAAATTAAAGTAACAAATCTCAAGAACTATAGCATTAACAATATTCATATGCTTCAATAAATTATTGATACTTTAATATGTTGGAAATAAATTTAAGATTTAAGAACATTTTCAAATATTCCTCCCTTGGCTTCTAGACAACAACCCAGACGTTCATAAAATTGTCTTCTTACATTGGCTAGCTAGTAAACTGAAATTTTATTGCATTTTGCAGAAATAGCATTTTTAACTCGTCTAGATTAGTGTATTTGTTATCCTCATAAATCTTGCTTTTTAAATGGCCCCAGAGGAAGAAGTAATTTGGCGAAATATTAGGAGACCTGGCTGGCCAATTTATGGTGTGATGTAGGCATCATTTAAAGTAGGTGAAATTGTTCTTCAAGTAGTTCCAAATAATACTCTGCATTTAAATTCCGATTAAGACAAAATGGTCCAGTAATACATTGTCCGAAAATCCACGCCAAAACATTGGCTTTCTGTGGGTATTGCTTCCTCATTTCGACAAATATGTGTTGGTTTTCTTTGCTTCAATATCGGCAATTTTGATGATTGCTTAACGTAAATGTGCATTCATCAGAAAACATATATTTTTTTAAAATTCTTTGTCCATGTTTGCCCTTTCCATCCCATCAAAGCAAAATTCCCGCCGTCTTATTTCATCCCCATCATTTAGCTCTTGATGTCTTTCATATTTGTATGAAAAGTATTTATGCTGTTTCAAAATCCGGAGCGCTGTTAAGTGATCTTTTCCTATGATATCCTGAACTTTCTTTGTGCTCACCTTCCCTTGATTTTCTTCCACGTGCAATAAAGCTTCCAAGTCTTTAGCATCTCTTACATTTTCTTCTCTTTGATATCCCTTGCTTTACATCTGCAGTTATTTATTAATGTGCCTTTGGTCTCAAATTTTTTAATAGTCCTAAGGACTGTTGATTTTCTGCTTGGCCCTATTAAAAATTACATGGGATTTCCTATATCCCTCCCGACGATGCACCACGCAGGTATAACTTAACTTATTATGTACAGGGTTAGCAGAAAAAACCGGAACGGTCAATTATCTCAGCAACCATTGAACATAAATTGGCCAAATTTGTACGAAGGGGTATCTGGATATGATAAATTCAAAAATTGTACTAGCAACGTTTCCAAATTTATGGTTTTCTCTGTAGATGAGGGAATTTTCAAATTTTAAATGGAATACTCTAATTTTTATTTTTGCAATCGATTGCCCCTATTAATCTTATTATGACCTGATATTATTGTTTTTTTATACCTGACAATTTCGAGATATGGCCTTTCGCTTTTTTCGAAATAAATACAGAAATAATAAGTTTTTGCCAATCATCTTGAAAGCGGTCCAACCAAAAATGGTTAAAATTAGTACAGGAGGGTAACTGGGCATTCTAAATTTAAAAAAATTGTGTTTGCGACGTTGCCAAGTTATTAGTTTAAAAAAAAGTCAAGAAAATGGAATAAGAAAAATTTAATTATTAAACAAGTAATTATAAATAACAATATGAGAATAAAAAAAACAACATAGTACCTATCTACTTAATCAGGTGCTCAAAATGACTGCCATCATTGGCTAAACAAAACCGAAGCGATCATAAAATTCTGCCAAAGTGTTCAATAACAAGCCTGGAGTAATTTGTGCAGCTTCATCCAAAATGTTTGCTTCAGTTCTTTTAAATCGTTGGGCCGATCTTTATTAACTCTGCACTTCAGATGACCCCAAAAGAAGAAATCTAGTGGAGTCATGTCTGGGGATCGAACTGGCCATTCCAGAGAGCCACGTCTTCCAATCCATCTTTCTGGAAATCGGATATTTAAAAACTCGATGAGCCCTCTGGAGAAATGAGCTGGAGCTCCATCGTGCTGGTATCAAATGTCATCGATGTTTTCATTTAAATTTCTAATTTCGGGCATTATGCGTTATCTAAGCAGATCAAGATACTTTTGTCCCGTCAAATTGCCGTCTATGAATAATGGACCAATGATGTGGTTGCCCAAAATTCCCTCCCAAACATTAACTTTTTCCGGGTACTGAGTGTGAAGTTCCGACATTCAGCGAGGATTGTCTCTACTCCAGAATTTACAGTTGTGACGGTTCACTTGTCCATTAAGGCAAAAGGTTGCTTCATCTATAAAAAAATTTTTTTGGTGGAAATTAGGGTTGTTATTTATCTTTTCCATAATAGTTTCTGCAAACTGGGCTCGACGGCCAGGATCATCTTCTTGCAATTCGTGAAGGTAAGTAATTTTGTAGGATTTGAATTTTTCTTCGCACAAAATATTTCGGACTGATTTGCAAATTAAGGATTAATTGTGTGGTACTTGTCTTAGGGTTTTCTGCGAGTTCCAAAAGAACATTTAACTTATTCTCATCATTAGTAGCAGTTTTCAGTCAGTCTTCCTGATCCAGGTTTTTTTTTCACTCCGCCGGTTTCAAGAAATTTTGTTACGGTCCTGCAGACAGTAATTTTTTTATCTATTTTTTAGGGGCGTATTAAACAAATTGCAAACTTCTTGATTAGATCTTTGTTTATCCCCATATCCTCGAAAAATATGAATTTCGATTCGCTGCTTTTCGGTAAGGCATAATAACGCTCGCAATATTTGCTACAATTCGTAAAAATTGTCAATTATTCTTAGATCTAATTGTTTTGGAATATCTTTTGAGGTTTTCATGCCATGACAAACAAATGAATAGCGCGCCTTCTCGATTAATAATTTTGAAAGGCAAATCACACGCCTTCTTGATTATTTTGAAAAACAAACCAACTCATTTCTTACTAAGATTCAAGTGGAAAGAGTGAAAATTTTATCACACCCATCAATCTAAGGGTTATGGTAATTTTGAAAATAAATTGCTGGATCTTGTGTTTTTTCGTAAAAATGCAGCTTTGTCATCTTAAGAATCAGCAAGAATAAAAATCGGTAACTTTATATCATACTAACGTTGACAAGAGCAATCGGCTGCACTAATAAAACTATTACTTTTAAAATTCCCGAGTAGGGAAAATAAACATGGCAACGTTGAAATAATTATTTTTTAATTTGGCATACCCTCCTACTAATTTTGAGCAACTTTGGTTGGACTGTATTCTAATTTATTTTGAAAAAAGCGAGAGGCCATATCTCCGAAATTGTCAGGTATAAAAAAACAATAATATCAGGTCATAATAAGATTAATAGAGGTAATCGATTGCAGAAATAAAAATTAGGGTATTTCATTTAAAATTTGTTAATTCCCTCACCTACAGAAAAAACTATAAATTTGGCAACGTTGCTAGTACAATTTTTTAATTTATCACATCCAGATACCCCTTCGTACAAAGTTTGGTCAATTTATGTTTGATGATTGCTGTACTAACCCTGTATAGGAGGCGATAAGGGAGGACTCTAGGCAGCCGAGATTTTTGGATAGGAACATGGACCTTATTTTACATAAGTTTTTTTGGTGAGATATTTACTTACCTCCTTCTGGCACTTGACTTGCATATTTGGACAGTTTTTTGTCAATCTCCAATAGTATACTTTCCCAAGTCTCCGTTATGCTAGTCAAAATTTTCTCAAGATACAGTAACAATTCGTACATTTTAATATATTTCATGGTAACATGAAACAGCTCCTCACTCTGTGTTTTAAAAATGTTTGCATTAAACAATATTGTATTTACATTGTTCTCTTGGTCGGTCACGGTAACAAAAATTTTACTTAAATCTTCGGTAAAGTGTACATTTTGAATGGAACACTGATAACCAATGCTCTCGCTAACATTTAGGACTAAACATTTCCAACAGCCAAAAACTCGTAAGTGTATCAAACCTTCTCTTGTACCAATAACAAGCAAGTTAAATTCTGACTGCTCTTGTAAAAAACTTGTGAGGCCTTTTATATCTTCAAAATTTATTGAGCCTTCAAGGTGAGACACTGGGGGTGGGTCTCTAAGGTAGGGTTTTGATAGGTCCTTAAAAAAATACCAGTGTTTGTTAGGTAAAAATATGAATATTCTTGTTATAATTTTTAACCATGGTAAAAATGAAGAGTCGCACAGTGGGAACAAGCGTCAGATCAGATAGAGGTGATTTTTATATTGAGTGAACTTTATTTTATTATAATTATTATTATTATTATTAGTTTGGTGGCTACAGCCGTTCAAACTTATTTATCTAATTAAGATTATCATATAAGTTTTTAAACACGTATTATATTCCTGATAAGATTTATTTAGTTATTTTATTTATTTTTTTATTTCCAACCAACTGTACTTCTCCAAATTTCCAAATATTTAAGTCTTGTGTAAATAAACTTCCTCTTACCACACTTAGGACACCCACGGTACGTTACTATTGAAGTCTCAACCTTGGTGGACTGTCCCAAGATTTAAAAATAAAAATTAAAGATGGTTATGTAAAAAATTCTATACTTCTCATTAAATTTGTTTATGATACCTGCATGAGGTGACACTATTTTATTGTACTATTATACAAATTATAAATTTATAAAATATTGTATGAGACTAAAACACAAACAACCAGTTTAAATTATTTTTGCATACGGAGGCGCTGATTAAAAATCTAAAGTAAGTTTTTTTCGACAACGTTTTATTTTCCATATATTGATCCTTAAAAATGATAATTAAATTAAACTCATTTACACTAGCTTGCCCTTCTTTTATCACAAAATTGGTGATAAGTACACGATACTATCATACACTGTTTAAAATTATTTTAAAAAATAGTGTTTTCATTTATTTTCCCAAGATTTTTGGTAAAAATACAGAACTCCCAAAAATATCGACCATTTAAATAGAAGGCTGTGATGTGGCGCCATCAATTCTTTTCATATTAAATCAGATAATATAAAATACAATATTACACAATAATTTTAAATAATCTTTAATAAATCGTCTAATAACCAACAATGTTGTGCAAAAAAATGTGAAAGTAATATTAGTTTGAATTTGACATTTGATGATGTCAACTTTATACATGGTAATAAAGAATTATGGAAGTCCGGACTGACCTACTGTTTATTGCGCAAACTCCACAGGGCCTGTTCCCCCATTCCCGCTGCCATGCATGCCTGGACAATTTTATTGTTTGTTGTCAATAAGTCATATCGCAATTTAAAATAGTTAAATTAGCAATTATCTCACCAAGAATATAAAACATAGCCCCACTGAAAACATTTTTTTTACGCGTGGCCTTGACTGTTTCTCCATTTTTGGGCCGAAATAAGTTAATCAATAAAAAATCTAGATTTGGTAAGCCGCATTCATTGGTATACCTTACAGCAAAAAAACTCTTAAAATTACGAAATATATGCACTGATCCAAGTTGGCCGAGCGTAAGTGGGAATAATGCTGAGGTTCCAGTTTTACCGATGATGGTCCACCCGTCCTGACGTTGCGTGATTCCTGTAGAACCTGATTATTTTAGTCTTATTGTTAGTAAATATTTACCGAAGCAGTAATTTATTCTCAAGATAAATAAACGTTAATTTAATTTGAAAAAACGATTGTAACAACGTAGGTAACAAAAAAAAAAGTTAAAAAAACAAAAAGTAGTCAAAGAAACCAAAAATGCAATAACTGAGGAAAATAATAACGACAAGTTAAGTACTATGGGGGCAATTCTCTGTAAAGTGGGCATCTTTAAGTATATTTTTGTCTTGAGAAACAATCCCCTGGTTAGTTTTTTCATAGGTTAATAATGTTATTTAATTATTATAATTGCATAAACCTAAAAAGCATACAAGCACTACGTAGAAATGAAGATTAATTATTGTATTAAATGTTACTAAGGCAGTTTGAAATAAGAGCCAGGAGACTGTGTGTAAAATTGGTGACAAAATTAATATTAGTTTTTTTTGGTGTATTATTTATTTAAAAAATAAATTCCTCTAATATTGTCAGTAAAAAGTACATTACATTTTAGATATTATAAGAATGGCAATTTTTTTTAAATAATTGTCAGATAAACACCTTTTTTGCCTGGGGACTGTTTCGTGACATGCAGAGGACTGTTTTTTGAGCATTATAAAAACGTTTTTGATGTAATAAACTTTATTTTAATGGATATTGTACGATGGAGAGCGGTACATTAAGTGATTATCTTTTTAAGTTAAGTACACATTCAGTGAGTTGCCCAGTTTACAGTTCAATGAAATTTGCTTTATCTACAAGCATTTAATTATGACGTTTTTACATAACTATTTTTCCATTATTTGAGATATGTTACGAGACTCATAACACAACTAGTGGGGTTATGAATATATAATAATGGAAAAAAACTATAAATATCTAAAATATTATTAATTTTTGATACAAATTCCTACTACCAATTAATATAAATATTAATTACACATTTCTTGTAAAAGCCCTTGATTTAACAGGCTGATAGTACTCAGATATCCTTTTAAAGAAAGTAATGACTTGGACGTGGTTATTTATATCGACGTTCTTTTTCAAGAAAATTTTGGCTCATAACATAGAACATCCATAGAATTGATGCGCTGTATTTCCGTAAAATATTTTTAAAATGTGCTAAAATTGCTTTTTCATTGCATTGAAATTTAACCTTTTACCCATCACATCATGTCAATGTATGTATGTATGGTTCATATTTTGATCGATAATTTCCTGGCAATAATGATTCCGTGACAGGTACTGCAACAATTTCTGCGTCTGAAGGGAAACTTTGGAATCGCTTATTGTAATTTTTACTTGACAGGACTGAACTGTCTTTTCAAAAAATAACAAATGCCTACTTGATAAAAAACGTTTGTATACATGGTCTGAAGCATGTAACAATTTCCCGCAGCTAGAATAGCTCTTGTAATAGCTGAAAATTTTTTGTGCACATGCCCCAACTTTAACCATGTTTTTCGAGCACTTTATTTACAAATGTATGAACGGTGCATATGTTTGTAAAAAAACAATAGCAAAAAACAAGTTAAAACAATTCATTTTTTATAAACAGTTCAATTCAAATTATTGCGCATACATAATAAAATAATAATACAAATATTTTAATTAAATTATATAATGTTATCTATAAGGAAAGGGGCTAAAAAAACGCGGATGCGCTTGCGCTGAGCATACCCTTAAAAGGCCTATTAAAAAATGTGATGAATGTCATAGTTAAAGGTGTTAAAGGTAGGCAACTAGTAAACAAGAATTAAAACAGTATTTTTTTATTTTCGTTTGTAGATAAAATATTATACATCACACATGAGTTTAAACATGACTTGTATACAACACTCATGTGATTAGAACTCTGTCTAGGACCTCACAAAACTGTTTTTTTCCCATAAAAACGAGCTTTACTCTGGTTTTTTGTAAAATAATTAAAAAACTTACGTTGGCTATTACTCTCAAAATAAATTAATTAATTAATTTTATATTATTATGTAGCTTGCTACTAAATAAATTTTTTTTTTTACAACATTTTTTAATCCATCTGTATAAGTTTGAAATATAAAATACACTTTTGCAACATTTATCGTTTTTTCCACCGACTCTTCAAATGTAAATCAAATGCTTTAACTTTAAACTTACAATAAATTTTAGCAACTCATTTTCATCTTCGTTTAATTTAAAGATATTTTTTGGTTTAACTTCTTGTTTTTCCTGAACCCAAGTAATAGAAGAAATCTCTCCTGGAATTTCAAAGGTTGTTATGATAGCTTTTGTCTCAATATTGATAAGCAGAACTGTGCCATAACTATATGAAACTGCAAGAACTTTTCCATCTGGTCTCCAAGCTATTCCGCTTACAGTAGCTCCTTCTTTTGGTGGATTTAGGAGCCAGGCTCTCGTCCAGGTCAGTCTATGTAAAGCAACCTCTCCTAGTACAAAAAAATAGGTAATTGTCTCGAAAGTTGCCTCCTCTCCGATTTTGACCAAATTTGATATACGGTGGTTTTTGGGGCGCTGATTACGAATCTGAAAAAATATTTTTTCGGCAAAGTTTCGTTTTTGAGATATTCATTATCAAAGTTGAAAATCAAACTAATCTTATTTACACTATTCCTCCTTCTTTTTGCACAGAATTTTTGATTTTTACAGTAAATTGGCACACAATATTTCACAAACATTTTTTAAAAACTTGTTTTATAATTATTTTACACCTTTTTTCCATTTAATTGCAAACCTCCATTTTCACACACCGCAACCATGTATACACTAAGGATTTTATCAGCAAATATGGCTGCTGCCTTTGAACTTGAAAGTTCGCAACTTAATGGAAAAAAGGTGTAAAATAAATAAAACTACAAGGTTTTAAAAGGTGTTTATAAAATATTGTATGCCACTTTAGTGTAAAAATCAAATATTGTGTACAAAAAGAAGGGGGAATATAGTGAAAATGAGGGAGTTTGATTTTTAACTTTGATGATGAATATCTCGAAAACGAAACTTTGCCGAAAAAAGATATTTTCAGATTCGTAATCAGCACCCCAAAAAACCCCCGTATACCAAATTTCGTCAAAATCGGAGAGGAAGCAACTTTCGAGACAATTACCAAAAAACATATTACAAAGCTTAAAAATTTAAGGGCCAATATTATAATAATAATAATAATAATAATAATAATAATATCCTTTATTTCCACAAAATCATTTACAATGACAAAGAAACGTCAAACAATATACTTAAAATACATACAATTACCTAACATATTAAAATCATAAAAAGTATAAATACAAATAATTAAAACCAATTAAATCTGTGTGCACAATAACAATCAAGATGAAACACTCTTACATGTACATAAAAAAATAATTTAATTAATAATCAAAGTTGAAAGAGTAGAAACACTTACTCTGCAAAAACTGCATCACAGCCTTTCGAAATTTATCCCTGTTCTCTATTTCAAAACAGGACTTATTTTACATCTAATAAGAGTAATTGATGCGTAGGGTACTTTATAACTATTTGCTTATTTTCTTATTAACTTTTAGTTACCGAATTGGTTTTATGGTAAAACAAGTACCGAGGTGAGACCTGAGAAGCCACAAGTACACCAAGTAAAATAAGAAAATATTGAAATAAATGGTAAGTGTCTTGAAAGTTGCCTCCTCTCCGATTTTGACCAAATTTGGTTTACAGGGGTTTTTTGGTGGCGCTGATTACGAAAAAAATATTTTTTCGGCAAAGTTTCGTTTTCGAGATATTCATCATCAAAGTTGAAAATCAAACTAACCTTATTTACACTATACCTCCTTCTTTTTGCCCAGAATTCTTGATTTTTACACTAAACTGGCACATATAGTGAAAAAATCACTATATTCCCCTTCTTTTTGTACACAATTCTTGATTTTTATAAAAAGTGGCACACAATATTTTATAAACACCCTTTAAAACCTTATATTTTTATTTATTTAACATCTTTTTTCCATTAAATTGCGAAACTTCACTTTTAAGCTGGGCGGCCATGATTCCCTAATGTATACATGGTTGCGGCCACGATCCGACGTGTGAAAGTGGAGGTTTGCAATTAAATGGAAAAAAGGTGTAAAATAGATATAAAAACAAGTTTTTAAAAGGTGTTTTTAAAATATTATGTGCCAATTTAGTGTAAAAATCAAGAATTCTGGACAAAAAGAAGGAGGTATAGTGTAAATAAGGTTAGTTTGATGTTCAACTTTGATGATGAATATATTTTTCAGATTTGTAATCAGCGCCCCAAAAAACCCCCGTATACCAAATTTGGTCAAAATCGGAGAGGAAACAACTTTCGAGACAATTACCAAATAAATAATACATTAAATTTATTATATTTTTAAGATAAAATATAAAATAATCATAATTTCCTCCGTAACTCTTTAAGAATTCAGGTAATTCAGTTTATGTCACATTTGAAATCAACCACTTCTACAGGGTGTTAAGAAAATACCTGGGTACCCTAATATTATAACTTCCTCTATAACTTAGTAGGAATTCAGCTAATGCTTAGATACTGTATAGAATTTATTAAGATTCAAATTAAAGAATTAAATCAGTTTGTAGGTAAATATTGGACTGCAAAGTCAAACACAAATATAAAACATGGGTACAAATTAGAAGTTAAATATAAAACGCTGAGATAACTCGGTAAAGAAGTTCTTAATTTAGTGAGCAATGGCAATTATTCTAAATAAGATGATATACCTTTAACATTAGCAAAAGCCACCAAATCCAATCGATTGCTCCAAACCATACAGGTAATTTCACTGGCAACATTTTTTTCTTCTAACTGTTTTATGGTATGAAACATTACTTATAATGGGTATTATATATTATATTTAAATTTAAATGTTCTAAGAAAACATAAAAAATAAAAAATCAGTTGGTTCTACTTAACTCCTTAAATTTAAAATTACAATTACATTATCAACAAAACAAAAAGTTTGTTTCAGGTTAGGTTTATGGATAAAGCTCTGAACGACGGACTTTTAAATGAAAAACTAAAAATACCTTTCTAATTAGGTTACCTATGGTTTGCATTAATAAACCTCTTAAAATTTCCCATCAGTATCATAATTTCCCTTTTCCCCTCGATTTCTAATTAAAGTTCTGGTAATTGTCTCGAAAGTTGCCTCCTCTCCGATTAGGACCAAATTTGGTATACGGGGGTTTTTTGGGGCGCTGATTACGAATGCCGAAAATATTTCGGCAACGTTTCGTTTTCGAGATATTCATCATTAAAGTTGAAAATCAAACTAACCTTATTTACACTATTCCCCTTCTTTTTGCACAGACTTCTTGATTTATACACTAAATTGGCACAACAATATTTTACAAACACCCTTTAAAAACTTGTTTTTATATTCACAGCTTTTTTCCATTTAATTGCAAACCTCCACTTTCACACGCCGCAACATAGATATGGCTGCTGCCTTTGAACTTGAAAGTTCGCAATTTAATGGAAAAAAGGTGTAAAATAAATACAAATACAAGGTTTTAAAAGGTGTTTATAAAATATCGTGTGCCACTTTAGTGTAAAAATCAAGAATTGTGTACGAAAAGAAGGGGGAATATAGTGAAAATAGGGTTAGTTTAATTTTCAACTTTGATGATGAATATCTCGTAAACGAAACGTTACCGAAAAAATATTTTTTCAGATTCGTGATCAGCGCCCCAAAACCCCGTATACCAAATTTGGTCAAAATCGGAGAGGAGGCAACTTTCGAGACAATTACCAAAGTTCTAAATAAATACCTAGTCAAAAATAAATAAAAAGTAATTTTCTAGGCAACTAATATGACCTACAACGATTTTTATTTAAAATAAAATTTTAATATTATTTTTATTAATACAAAAAATGACAATATTGCTTTTTCCTATTATGAAACAATTGTTAGATGTCGTTAAATTATTGTCTTGAATTTTTAGGAAAAAAAACTTATTTTATACGTTGTTTATTCTACGATGATTGTGATTGATAATTTATATTACATGCGGTATTTTGGTTTTTTATACACGATCGTGTTAAAAACAAAGGATAATATTTCGATAAGATAGATATATTTTGACGTAAAGAAAAATAAGACAGGTTGAATTTTTTAGATTATCAATACTGCTTTCTATATAGTATGTTTAAAACAAATATTATTCATACAGAAACCTGTTTTTAACTCAATAGTTAGTGCACCCAACGCTAGATGACGTAAAGTAATAATAAAACAATACTTTAGCTACTCTTCGAAAGTTGACACTAGTAAAAATTTTATACCTACAATAGACGATATGGTGTTAGCAGCCCAAAATAGATCTCTGAAATTTGTACTTTCGGTGGTATTTGTATTTATTTGTTAAGTTAAAATGGATTTTTTTAAAAATGAACAACGTTACTTCCTCTTTAAGTATTAGGAAATGCGTGTTTATAACGAAATTAATAAGAAAATAAATTAACTTTGGCAGTTTTTTTATTTAAACTTAAACTTTTTAACTGCAAATTAAACTGAAATAAATATACTGTATTTTTAAATATACATCAAAACTTCTTTAAAAAAATCATTTATTTTTAGCACGAATTTGTGAGGATGGTATTTAGGCGGTTTAAGCCTGGTTGTCTGTCAGAACATGAAAAATGACGGAAGGAATTACTTTATCAAGTATGAAATGTCTGTTCTTGTATTACTTGTTTTAATTTTAAGTATGATTATAACTTCCTCCATACCTCAGCAAGAATTTAGGTGATTTGATTTCGGTTTAAACCGAAACATTCATCAAAGGCACCTCTAAAGTTATGCCAAGTTTGAAGCTAACCACTTGTACAGGGTTTCCAAAAAATACCTGAGTACCCTAATATTATAACTTCCTCCATAACTCAGTAAGAATTTAGCTGATTTAATTTCAGTTTAAACTGAAACTTGCGTTATAGGCTTATCTAAGTTTATGCCAAGTTTGAAGTTAAACACTTGTATAGGATGTCCAAAAAATACCTAAGTACCCTAATACCAAAACTGCACCCATATCTCAGTTAGAATTCAGCTGACAATCTCTTTTGTGCTAACCTTCTAGCTTCGAGCATACTATACGTACTGGAGGCAGCGTGCCGCTTGGCCGTGCGAGAGAGTAAGCGCCAATAAGTATAATTCCTTTCCGCGTGCTGGTTGGTCGGCAGATAGGGGAAATACCCAATAAAAAGGGTTTATAATTAAAACTTAGTCGAATTAAAGCTATATCTATATTATATTACAATTATATTATACAGTGTTATACTGAATTTTACACATGTATTTACAAGACATAAAAAACATTAATCATCATGCTTAAAGATCTAAACTCTATAATAAGCAAATTAATAAAATAAATAATTGCACAATCGAAATAAAGTTTTTCTAGAAATAAAAACGAAACTTCTTAACGTTTAATTAGTATGTGAATTAGGAGCTTACATATGGCGAAAAAACATTATAGTTAATTTATTGTCTACAGTACTCTATTAACTTGTAAATAAGAAACATTACATCTAGACACAGACAACAACAATATCCTGTCAAGGAAATGCCGTCACTAAAATAATTGAAAATTAAAATAATTTGTTTAGTCGATGAAATTGTTTTGTTTAAAATACAATAAATAAACTATAATTTATACAAAATTTTATAAACTATATATTTATTAATGAAATACTATTCTGAGTGTAACTGAAACGTCATTGTATGCAGATACTTCAACTCGTCGGTATTCTACGCAATTTCAAAGGCTTAAAGCAGTTATTTAAAACACCATGACATCCCATTTTTGTACCCTGTATAAAAAAATAACACAAACATCATTGCTTTAAAATAATCAGAAATAACACCGCATATAAAAGTTCCTTTCTATGATATAATAAAGACAGCCTAAGAGAAAGCAATTTTGAAGGATCATCAGTAACCAAATTTATAAAACATACTTTAAAACTTTTTCACTAAAAGAGGAATAAGTAAGGTATGACCACTAAATTTAAAGAACTAGAATTAGTAAATAAGTTTTAGGAGATTTTATGCCCACTTGGCAATGCTGGCTAGTCCCTATTTTTGTTCATATGGTTGATTTGAACTACCGAAGACATAGGCGTGTAGTAAGATTTTTTTTGTCGAAAATTTCTTAATGCAGTTTTTCTAGTTCAGCTTTTATGTATTAATAACGACAAACAGGAGCAAGGCCTATTAGTGAAGATTAAATCAATTAATAGATAAATGCTGGAATTTTTTTTTAAGATTAACATCAATCTGTTACGTTTTGAAAATATACTATTGCAAAATAATTGTCTTCACTACGCCTTGGTGCCCTAAAATGTTTAATAATGTTTAAAAAGTAGAAAGGAATAGGTTATTTTTAATATAAAATTTAAAAAATGTGTTAGAAGTCATTTGAAAACACAAGAAATGTTTTTATTATAATAGTACCTGTCCCATATTTAGACTTAAAGGTGGGTAAAGATTGGCCATTTTTCGCCCATCATATTCGTGATAATTCTGAGTTTCAATTTAGGCCATTTTATTATATTTATAATAAGTCAAAGTAGCTTTATTTACATCTACAATAAATTGATAAAAAAATTAGAATATCAAGTACCAAAAACAATCCTACAAACTTGCCATTTTTATTGAATTTTTGCAATTTTTCAGGTTTTTTGATCTTTTATTTTAAAAAATTTAATGATGCACTTAACGCACCAAAATAAATGAATGCTAGTTTATAATCTTACTAGGTGTAATATTAAAGATTCAAATATATATGTTGATGCACAAAGCGCATCATATAATTTTTAAAAATAAAAGGTCGAAAAACGTGCAAAATGACAAAAATTTAATAAATATGGCCAGTATGAAGAGATTTTTTTAGTACTGGCCATTCTGATTTGTTAATTAATTCATTGTATATGTAAATACAGATACTTGAACTCATAAATATAATAAAATTACCTAAATTACTATACTTATTAAATATCGGGTACAAAAAAATTGTTAAAGTAATCCTTAAGATATTTTTGAAAGAGTTTCCTGTTGGTAGTCAATTTTTTTAAAGTATAACTGATTAGAATAATTATATGTAATGACTGTGTTACGCCACGAAGTAAGTAGGTCCAATGCACAAGGTTCCTTGAAAAGTATAAAGATGTTTTGTTTTCTGCTGATGGATTGTGCATATTATGCAGTAGTTCGCAGAGAGAAATTGGTTGCAAACAAATTGTCTGATGTTACACTAATTCTAGTCAATTATATTCGATTTATATGACTCTGATTATTATAACAATGATCTTGATAAAAGATTTGTATTAACAAAAAATGTAATTAAGAGCAGTTATCATGTTTCACTTCCATGACAAAAAGTTAACCATAAAAAAGTTTAACCCAGTATACACATGCATAAAATTCTACCACATATTTTCTTTTGACTGGTTCCAAAGATGTAGTCCTTCTTTTGGGCCTACGTTTTCTTTATAATGAAATATTTTGAAATTCTAAGTGTCTTTAAGATTGACTGACTATGTTTCTTTGACTAATTTTAAGTAAAAAATAGGTTTATAGTTGTAGCCCTGCTTTTTAAATTAAAAGAAAAGTGATTTTGAACCTGTTGTAAATGAATTATTTTTATGCAAATATTTGGAAGCAAGTAATCAAAGCCTAGAAAATATACTGTTTTCTACCGGGGTAATTAAAAAAACATATGCTATCGTTTTATGGGAGATTCCTTGGCATATAACGTACTTCAAAACGGCCACATTTTTAAGATGCAAGGTATGAAAGGAAAATTTTCAGAATTGGGCTTTTGTTTTCAAATCGGGTTTTTAATTTAGATGAAACTTGGTACAGTTACGACTTTGGCCATACACCCTTTAATGATAAACTTTTTTTACTCTTGTGGACCAGTGGTGTAGCTTCGGGCAATTTTAATTCATTTTTTTTATTATTATCCCGTCATAACTGATTTTAAACTTGTGTGGTAAGAAAATATTAAAAATTAAATCCATGTGTTCAATCAAGCAAGAGGTGGATAATTTTGATAACTTTTAAAAGGAGGTGGGTAAAATTCAGAAAAGTCAGAGTATCAATTTGGGCCATTTTATTACATTTATAATATGTTCAAGTATCTTTATTTATATCTACAATGAATTGGTAAAAAAATCAGAATGACAAGTACAAAAAAAAACCTTCAAACTTGCTATTTTTATTGAATTTTTGAACATATTTTTTTTAATCTGTAATATTACACTTAAGCTTATAAACCAGCATTTATTTATTTTAGTGTGTTAAGAGCATCATGAAATTTTTAAAATAAAAAAATCAAAAAACGTGTAAAATGGCAAAAATTCAATAAAAATAGCAAGTTTGAAGGTTTTGCCATTCTGATTTTTTATTAATTCATTGTAGATGTAAATAAAAATACTTGGACTCATTATAAATAGAATAAAATGGCCCAAATTGAAACTTTCAATTTTTCCAAACTTTCTTTAACCAATCACCATTATCTTTAATTGTGTAATATAACTCTTTTCATACCACAAAAATTTAAAATTAAAATGTCTCGAAACACATTAAGTTTATCGACTTAATTCAAGAGTATCATGTACCAAATTATCAATAGTATCAATAACCATAAAAGTTATGATGAAATAATGAAAAAAAAAAGAATATAATTGCCCCTATCTAAACTACTGGAAAAGGAGAATGTTTTAACTGAATGAAATTTTACTAAAATTATAAAGACCGTTTTAAAAAATTTTAAAAAAAATCTCGATTCTAAAAAATTTTCACACCCTGTATATTAAAAATGTGGCGGTTTTAAAGCTATATGTATATAAGATGCTTGACTTATTTTTAGCAAGGAATCTCCCAGTAAACAATGGCATATCTTTATTTCAATCGCTCTATAAAATACAAAAAATCTCAAGAGTCATTTAAAACATTTAATTAACAATAAATACTCAAAATTTAGGATGTTACATTAAAAATAATGTAAATTTGATCCAGTAAATGAATTTATAGACCCAAAAATTATTAACTTTTGTTATAATCATACGAAGGCATAGAAGGGCCACATCAATTTTTATTTTTATTTTCAATACAAATTCCGACTTAGATCTCGGAATTCTGACTTAGATCTCGGAATTCCGACTTATATCTCGGAATTCCGAATTAAATATCTAATTCGGAATTCCGTATTAGATCTCTGTATTCCGACTTATATCTCGAAACTCCGACTTATATCTCGGAAATCCGGCTTAGATCTCAGAATTCCCACCTATATCTCGGTATTTCGACTTAAAGATCTAAGTCGGAATTCCGACTCATATATCATATATAAATGGGAATTCCGAGATCTCAATCGGAATTCCGAGATCTAAGTCGGAATTTGTACTGAAAATAAAAATAAAAATTGGTGTGGCCCTTCTACCCCTTCATTTAATTATTACCCAAAACTAATTTTTGTTTTGTGATATACTTCCAAACACTACGTATAGGCTTATCTTTAGCAGGTTTTAAAACTAGATTGTATTCTTTTGAAATATTTTCTCAAAAGTAATCACATATAACATATTTCGCCAAAAATCTTCAAAGAAACAGAGAGTCCAACCTTAATGGTGATAATTTAGAAGATATAACGATTTAGGTACTCTAACATATATTAAGCAGTCCTAAAATTGAAATCCGCCCATGGGAACAGACTGATCAGAACTAAATTGGTACTGTTCATGATTGGTGTCTATTGATGGTGCGATGTTGGTATCCTCCTCTTCAGTTCCAAAGAAATGCTCTATGATATCGAAAGCTTTTTGGTATATTTCCATATTTTCGTGGGACTGAAGGAATTCTATTTTATCAAGGCCTACAAATAAAATGGTATTATTGTTGCAGTGCAGTATATAATTGAAAAACTTTGTTAAACCCAAAAATAGTAAATCAATTAAATATATCAATATTAATAAGGACTAATCCAAAAAATCATAATGTGCATTCTTACCATAACATTCCTCAATAAGCACTGCATAAGGGTTTGTACCAGAGTGTGCTTTTGCCTCTTGTTCTCCCAATCGCAAGATATTTTCCAAACCATTAAGTGCGACTTGTACGATCTTTGCATCCATTACAGTTAATAGATCGCACAGTGGGCCAATACAACCCTGATTGACCAAGTACCTGAGAATAATTTAAATTTTATTTATTTTATAATTATTGTTAGGATTTTTTTTTCATTGCGTAAAGGCACCTTTCAGGCCCTTTAAGGGTTTACACCTAGTAAAAAACTTAAAAGAACGCGTTTTTTAAGAATGTTTTATAAAGAAGCATTTTTTTTACCAAATGTGAGAAATACATGTAGATTAGGGTGGGCCGAATTTGGCATATTTAAAAAAAAAATCTATTTTGATTTTGTAATACCTATGAATTTTCCTTTCATAATAACAAATAAAAAAGCTTTATACACTTTCTTAATTATATCTCATTTTCCACCCTCTACCATCCCTCAAAAATATATTTTTATGAAAATAAAATTCAAATATTAGAAAATTCTTTTTAAATTTATAATACATCTAAGAATTTTTCTTTTATGATAACAACATAAAAAGCTATATAACTTTTTTCAATTACTTAACATCTTTCACCCTCTACTACCCCTTAAAATGATGATTTTTCTTGTTTTTAGTACTTAATTGCGTTCGATATCAATAGATGTCTATACGGCGCGCGGGCGGTTAAGACGTCCTGCATCGCCTATTATTTTATTAATTTAGTTTAGTATTTACGTGGCTCTCGTTGCGAGTCAAAAACGAGCAAAAGTGTAAAAGGCAAACTGGAGGTCATGAAACTGAAAATTCCAATTTAAGAACATCGAAAATAAGTCAAAGGAAAGCACCCAATAATTGTGACTTGCCATCTAATTCTTCACAATATTACAATGACCTTCCTGCTGAATCCGACGACGTATTAATTAAACTAAACACAAAAAAACTTCTTACTCTGGCTAAGGTGTGTGATAGATATGGTTTGTCGGATAGGTGAGCATCTGCTGTTGCTTCGGCAGTATTACAAGATTTTGGTGTGGTTTCAAAAGATGAGGTAACACATGTTATTGATAAAAATAAATTAAGACGAGCGAGACAAAAATCTAGAAATACCTATTTTACAAAAAAACAAAATTGTCTTAAAGCAATATATTTTGATGGCCGAAAAGACAAGACACTTATGGTAGAAAAAATTGATGACACATACCACAGACGCTCCATTGTTGAGGAACACATTTCATTTTGGGTCATACAGTGCCAGCTTCTGGTTCTGCTAAGGGTATTTGTGACAGCATTATTCACTTTTGGGAGGAAAATAATTTTAATTTAGATAATGTAATTGCGGTTGGTTTTGACGGAACTGTGGTCAACACAGGATCTAAAAATGGTGTAATTTCACAACTAGAGATACAATTTGGTCGCCCATTGCAGAGCGTTTCGTTTGTCAACTGCATGCAAACGAACTAGTTTTAAGGCACATTTTTCAGCACCTTGATGGGCAAACAACTGGTCCAAAAGGATTTATGGGACCGCTGGGGAAGCAGCTACAGGATTGTGAGAAAATTCCAGTGGTCAATTTCAAAGGGATTAATTGTGATTACAGATCAAAAATATTTGTATAAGCTTTCTGATTCAATCTCATTAGGCAGTTGTTCCCCTGAATTGGCAAATAGAAGTCCAGGTAAATTAAATCATTCCCGATGGCTGACTTTAGCAAATCGAGTATTACGTCTTTACATTGGCTCAGATAATCCTGGTGAAAACTTCATAATTTTGACCAATTTTAAAAGTTTATACTCCTATGTGGTTTGAAATAAAATTTAATTCATCTGCTATAAATGGAGCAAGACATGTTCTCAAAACCATAAGGTTAAGCCGATATTTAAGCGTATCATTAAAAAATATTATTGACCCGGTTATCCAAAGAAACGCAACTTCGCTCACCCAGAGAACATTTTATTGTGTATGTTATGGGATCCTCGCCAATTTGTTAAAGAACTTGCATTAAGAAGAATTTTAAAGAATAAAAGCACAAACTATGAACATCTTAGAACCTTAAAAGTACCAGTATTAAATTTTGAAGCCGAGCACTACATTTACTTAATAAATTGGCAAGAAAATAAAATTACATTTCCTCCAATTTTACAAAACTTAAGTATCAATGACATAAAAAGTGCTATAACGGACCCTTCAAAAAACATATTGGAACTGGAAGAAAGGTGTGTGAAGCTAGTGGTAAGGTAAATATATTAGGAATATTGGTGAATCATATTCTGAGTCAACATACTCATAGACTGTAATACAAATGACAATAAGGACAATTTCGGTAACCCCAAGTAGATTAAAATCTTGAACATGTATTACACACCAGGGTTACACCTATCTGGTGTAAAATGGATGTTTTAAAATGTATTTGCCTTCGATAGTCAAATACTTCCTTAGCATACTTGTAAAACATATATAATTACTTTAATAATAAGTCATTAGTTAAAGCTATAGAGCTTTGCAAACTTTAAAAGAAAAATAAATTAATATTTGCCAAATATCACTAACATCAATACTGAAGCCTCTGGATCACTTGCTGGGTTGAAGAAACGAGATGGTTTCGAAAAAACCAGAATTGATTCTAGGAAAGTTTTGCCTGAGTTTGAAAGTAAGAAGGATTTTAGGCAATAATTAATCAGAATAAATAACTCGCCGAACAGCTAACTCCTCGTGGTAGACTTCTGGGTTGTTTAATGTTTATTATTTATATAATTCATATTATACAAGCAAAGAGCTGTTCTTTTTTTTTATTTTTAAATGAAGTATCAATAGATCTAATATATTTGATCTAAGATGATTTATTTAGTTGTAAAAGAAAACATTTGGGTAGTATTCCATAACAAATTCAAAAAAAAAAGTTTTATTTTTTCATCGTTTTGTAGAGGGTGGAAGATGAAATCTAAGATAAAAATATGTAATAGAAATTTAGCTTATATCACCTGCTATAAATGGAGCAAGAAATGTTCTCAAAACCATAAGGTTAAGCCGATATTTAAGCGTATCATTAAAAAATATTATTGACCCGGTTATCCAAAGAAACGCAACTTCGCTCACCCAGAGAACGTTTTATTGTGTATGTTATGGGATCCTCGCCAATTTGTTAAAGAACTTGGATTAAGAAGAATTTTAAAGAATAAAAGCACAAACTATGAACATCTTAGAACCTTAAAAGTACCAGTATTAAATTTTGAAGCCGAGCACTACATTTACTTAATAAATTGGCAAGAAAATAAAATTACATTTCCTCCAATTTTACAAAACTTAAGTATCAATGACATAAAAAGTGCTATAACGGACCCTTCAAAAAACATATTGGAACTGGAAGAAAGGTGTGTGTGAAGCTAGTGGTAAGGTAAATATATTAGGAATATTGGTGAATCATATTCTGAGTCAACATACTCATAGACTGTAATACAAATGACAATAAGGACAATTTCGGTAACCCCAAGTAGATTAAAATCTTGAACATGTATTACACACCAGGGGTTACACCTATCTGGTGTAAAATGGATGTTTTAAAATGTATTTGCCTTCGATAGTCAAATACTTCCTTAGCATACTTGTAAAACATATATAATTACTTTAATAATAAGTCATTAGTTAAAGCTATAGAGCTTTGCAAACTTTAAAAGAAAAATAAATTAATATTTGCCAAATATCACTAACATCAATACTGAAGCCTCTGGATCACTTGCTGGGTTGAAGAAACGAGATGGTTTCGAAAAACCAGAATTGATTCTAGGAAAGTTTGCCTGAGTTTGAAAGTAAAAGGATTTTAGGCAATAATTAATCAGAATAAATAACTCGCCGAACAGCTACCTCCTCGTGGATACTTCCTTAGCATACTTGTAAAACATATATAATTCTTTAATAATAAGTCATTAGTTAAAGCTATAGAGCTTTGCAAACTTTAAAGAAAAATAAATTAATATTTGCCAAATATCACTAACATCAATACTGAAGCCTCTGGATCACTTGCTGGGTTGAAGAAACGAGATGGTTTGAAAAAACCAGAATTGATTCTAGGAAAGTTTGCCTGAGTTTGAAAGTAAGAAGGATTTTAGGCAAAATTAATCGAATAAATAACTCGCCGAACAGCTAACTCCTCGTGGTAGACTTCTGGGTTGTTTAATGTTTATTATTTATATAATTCTATTATACAAGCAAAGAGCTGTTCTTTTTTTTTTTTTAAATGAAGTATCAATAGATCTAATATATTTGATCTAAGATGATTTATTTAGTTGTAAAAAGAAAACATTTGGGTAGTATTCCATAACAAATTCAAAAAAAAAAGTTTTATTTTTTCATCGTTTTGTGAGGGTGGAAGATGAAATCTAAGATAAAAATATGTAATAGAAATTTAGCTTATATCACCTGCTATAAATGGAGCAAGAAATGTTCTCAAACCATAAGGTTAAGCCGATATTTAAGCGTATCATTAAAAATATTATTGACCCGGTTATCCAAAGAAACGCAACTTCGCTCACCCAGAGAACGTTTTATTGTGTATGTTATGGGATCCCGCCAATTTGTTAAAGAACTTGGATTAAGAAGAATTTTAAAGAATAAAAGCACAAACTATGAACATCTTAGAACCTTAAAAGTACAGTATTAAATTTTGAAGAGCACTACATTTACTTAATAAATTGGCAAGAAAATAAATTACATTTCCTCCAATTTTACAAAACTTAAGTATCAATGACATAAAAAGTGCTATAACGGACCCTTCAAAAACATATTGAACTGAAGAAAGGTGTGTGTGAAGTAGTGGTAAGGTAAATATATTAGGAATATTGGTGAATCATATTCTGAGTCAACATACTCATAGACTGTAATACAAATGACAATAAGGACAATTTCGGTAACCCCAAGTAGATTAAAATCTTGAACATGTATTACACACCAGGGGTTACACCTATCTGGTGTAAAATGGATGTTTTAAAATGTATTTGCCTTCGATAGTCAAATACTTCCTTAGCATACTTGTAAAACATATATAATTACTTTAATAATAAGTCATTAGTTAAAGCTATAGAGCTTTGCAAACTTTAAAAGAAAAATAAATTAATATTTGCCAAATATCACTAACATCAATACTGAAGCCTCTGGATCACTTGCTGGGTTGAAGAAACGAGATGGTTTCGAAAAAACCAGAATTGATTCTAGGAAAGTTTTGCCTGAGTTTGAAAGTAAAAAGGATTTTAGGCAATAATTAATCAGAATAAATAACTCGCCGAACAGCTACCTCCTCGTGGTAGACTTCTGGGTTGTTTAATGTTTATTATTTATATAATTCATATTATACAAGCAAAGAGCTGTTCTTTTTTTTTATTTTTAAATGAAGTATCAATAGATCTAATATATTTGATCTAAGATGATTTATTTAATTGTAAAAGAAAACATTTGGGTAGTATTCCATAACAAATTCAAAGAAAAAAGTTTTATTTTTTCATCGTTTTGTAGAGGGTGGAAGATGAAATCTAAGATAAAAATATGTAATAGAAATTTAGCTTATATCACTCAAAGGAAACTCTTCCGCACTATTCCATGCCAAAATTTTTATTTTTGATTTTAAAAATTTTGTTTTGTTTTTTCCCCCCTGTAGAGGGTGAAAGATACCAGCCAGCCAAAAATACATAATAAAAGTTTAACTTGTATTAACCAAAGGAAACTTTTCCGCACTATTCCAAGGTAAAATTTTAAAATCGATTTTTTCGGCCCACCCTAATGTAGATGTAGTGAATTTCTTAGACTTTAAAGCCCCAATATTTGTTTTGAAAAATACCCAGTTACTGCCCCTGTAGACGATCTCCAGAAAGTCCTCTAAAAAAGGGTCTCCGGCGGTGAGCAAGATATCTTTGGTTTGGGTTATTTAAAATGGAAAATTAAAAAAAATATATATTTAATGGATAGATGAATGCAGGTATTAATCGAACGAATAGTCAAAATGTTGATTTTTGACAAAATGACGACTTCTCAAAAAAAAAATTGCGATTTTCAAAAAAATTTCCAACTTCAGTTGGTTTAAAAAAATGGAAGAAGATTGTATAAAATTTTGAACCCGATCAGTTAAACGGTTTCGGAGAAATCATGCTCACCGCCATTGAAAACATAGTTTCGAGATAAACGCGTTTGAAGTTTCAAAATACGGGTCTAAGTAGGTTTAGGTAGGTTTAAAGTGAGTGGGTATAACACCCTTTCACCGCGACCGATCGGTCTATTGTGGCTCACACCCTTTTATATTTCGCCCACCAGATCCAGACTTCTAATAAATCTGATGATTCTGTTGGGAGAGAGATCTTTTACCTCCCCCGGCAACAAGGTGTCATTGCCGAGGATTGCGAATCTTAGTCGTGCCATTACTGGGCACAAACACAGAATGTGTTCTGCCGATTAATCCGGCGTTTTCCGCTAGGCCGATCTTGTGCATGTGGTATTTTAATCTGCAGTGTCTCGTGTACAGTCCTACTAGAGTTTTTAGGTGTACCCATAATTGCTCCAGTAGTTTGACAGTACATTGTTGGTTCGGTGGGCTTATAAAGGCCTTCGAGTGTCTGAGAAATACGGGTCTAGCGCTTAAAGAGGTCCTTACAAATATGAGTATTTACCAGATCAATTTGAAATTTTCAGACAATATACTTTGACATATGTACTTGCATTTTTTCTTTTAAATAAAAATCCCTACTAAGTAAAAAAACCTTAATACCAAGCTTAGGTAGAACCTTAGAAAGCACGCCTGTGAAAGATATTGTATCCAATGTGGCCACATTATCTAAAATATTTATTAATTATTTTAGCAGAGAATGAATGCCTACCTTATTTGGTCTGGAGTTCCTCCACTCGTAGCGTTTGTAATAGCCCAAGCGGCCTCTTTCCTCGTTTTAAATTCGGCTTTGCACAAAATTTCTATCAAAACGGGGAAAATATTGGCATCTATTACGGCCTGAAACAAAGTAAAAAATTGATAAGTAAACAAAAGCTGCGTTTCCGTACTCCATTCTAAATGTATAAAGCAATAAGAATTTGATACATTGATTATTTCTAGATATTCATTTCTTTATAATTTAGTCAGGGCCGTATCTAGGAGGTTGCGAGAGGGGCGCCCGCCAAGGGCGCAGCTACCTGGGGGCGCAAAATCGGATATGATTTTTTTTATCAGTTGTTAGTACTGTAGTCATATTATTATTAGTATTTTTTGATAAAATTAATCAAATAAATAACAACAGAACAGTTGTATAACAAATTTTCAACTTAGATACTTAATTTAATTATTTTTAATATATTAAGACTGAAAAAATAAATTAATATTAAAACATCAATTTTTCCTGATATCTACAGCAAAAATTAAGTTTTTCAATTTTTCTAATATTTAAGCTGCGGATAAATTAATATTTTATAAATTGGGGGCAGCACTAGTTTTATTTTTTGAATATTATTTAATTGATTAAAGTATAAAGGTTACGTTTTAGTAGGCCTGCTATGCACAGTATTTTTGTAACTACGATTTTTTTGTTAAGAAAATGTATATGTTTAATTATCCGCAAATAAGGATGTATAGTTAATTTTCATTCCACTTCTTTCAGTCAGACACAAACAGTTGTTCTATGTAAATCAGGTCTCTAATAGTGGGCTAATAATTTTATATAAAGAAAACATGGAATTTGACACAAATTCCACCACCAAATTGGTATTTTAGAGAAACGAAATTTTCGGTTTAAAAAACTTTAAACCTACAACTATGCACTTTAATTTTGTCAAATTTCCTGGAAAAAACATTCCCGTTTTAGTTGGGGGTATTCCACACTCCCCAAATCCCGCGGTGTGTGGAGGGGGGAGGAGCAAATGTTAAGCCCCGCCAAGGGCGCGGCCATATCTAGATACGATCCTGAATTTAGTGTTATCATTTTATTTACAATATATACCGGGTGGTGCATCGTCGAGCGGGATATAGAAAATCCCATGTAATTTTTATGGGTTCAATTATTGACTTCCCTAATTATTTTAAAGAAAAATCCCTTGAAGTTTATTGATGAGCGGGCAAATTTACGTCCATGGTAAAAACTTTTTTTCGGTTACACCATTTGTGACTTAGATGCTAATATATTTTTAAAAATGTTCACTTTATTAGGGCCTCGCATTTATAAACAACAATAAAAATACCAGTTAGTTGTGAATTACCGTTGTCACTTTGAAATTTAGTGCTTTAACATTATTAAAAAAATCATACAGCGAAAAGATTAAAGTTGTATTTATGCAGACAAATTAAGTTAAGTAAAGTAACAAATCAAAAATACTATGGCATTTACAATTCTTCAATTAGTTATTAATACTATTACTAATATGTAGGAAATAAATTTAAGATTTGAGAACATTTTCAAATATTCCTCCATTGGCTGCTAGACAATAACCCAGAAGTTCATAAAATTGTCTTCTTACATTAACTAGCTAGTAAATTGAGATTTTATTGCACTCTGCAGAAATAGCATTTTTTAACTCGTCTAGATTAGTGTAATTTTAATCCTTGTATATCTTGCTTTTAAAATGGCCCCAGAGGAAAAAGTCATATGGCGAAATACCAAGAGACCTGGCTTGCCAATTTATGGTGTGATGTAGGCCAATAACATTTCCATTAAAAGCATAGTGTAAATATTCCCTAACAGTCAGGGTATTTTGTGCCGGGCAGTCATCCATTTGGTACCAAACTTTCTGAATTTCCCTGGAGGCATCACTTAAAGTAGGTAAAATTTGTTCTTCGAGTAGTTCCAAATAATATTCTGTATTCGAATTTTGATTAAGAAAAAATGGTCCAACAATATGTTGTCCGAAAATCCCCGCTCAAACATTTACGTTCTGTGGATATTGCGTCCTTGTTTCGACAAATTTGTGTTGGTTTTTTTTGCTCCAGTATCAGTAATCAAAACAAATATTTAAAAAAAAATTCCCTGTCCATGTTTGCCCTTTCCATCATATCAAAGCAAAAGTCCTGCCGCATTATTTCATCCCTTAGTTCTTGAGTCTTTTTTATTTGTATGAAAAGTATTTATGGTGTTTCAAAATCCGGAGCGCTGTTGAGTGATCTTTTCCTACGATGCCCCACCTGGTATACTATGGTAAGTGGTATCACTAGTGCAATTTTCACAAGTAAGTCCACAAAGTCTAAATTATTTAAAAAACTATTCCGAGTCATGGGCGAGAAAATGGAAAATTGACATTGTGACCTGTCAAAAAACCCATTAGTCAAAAAGTGCTGCTGTGAAATTTTTAAATAGTTAAACTGCTACATTTTGCTTATAGCTTTTTTTTTACTTCCACAAAACAAATTATTATACCTGAATTTGTGTACGATTTCCAGCAGTTATATTACTGATAGTCCAGCATGCCTCCTTTCTGACACTCTCTTTCGAAGAGGAAAGAAGGTGTAACAAGCATGGTAACGCAGCACAATTCAAAACTACTTGTGTTTGTAGGTCGTCTCCTGTGACTATATTACCAACTGCTCTTAGTGCTGCAGAAACTACATTTGGTTGAGGTGCCATCAGATGTTCTACTAATCTTCTGCAAACTCCAGCATCAATGACGGCCTAAAAAAAAATAATTTAAAAATAGTGCATACACATAAATATTTAATTACAAAACTATCTTCTAACTTTATTAACCTAAACTGTTTAAAGTTTTGGAAAATGTAATTTAAAACCTGTATATCTAACAAAGATAATATTCATATTTCATATAGAATAGTATATATAGAATATATAGAACATATAGAATATATTTCATATAGATAAATAAAAACATGATACACATTTGGTATTTTCTCGGAAAATATTTTTTACGGCTCGATTCGCCGTGCTAGGAACGTCTATGAATTTAATATTCAAAAAGTTATAATGCAAATTGTATATGTATAAACAAGAGTATTTATAAAGTTGAAATAAATTATTACTTTTTGACCAAAGGTAAAACGGCCTTTCTTAAGAATTGAATGAAATTGAATTTTTAAGGTTATTAAAAGTGTTGTATGTAATTTAAAAAAAAAGAAATTTTTTATCGTCTGTGAAACGAGATATTAACAATCAAATTGTGAATAATTAACAGTGGAATATCTCGAAAACGGTTCTTACGATATTTTTTAAAAACTAATGCAATATAAATCATGGTATTAGAAAATTAAAAATAAAACATAAATTTTTAACCGTTTTGTTAAGAAGGTATTGATTTTTAACGGTTTACATAGGTCGGTTTGTTATTAAGAGATAATGTACGCTATTTTAAGCGTAGTTCATATGCTTGCGAAATGCGATTTGCGAATTGCGAAACTTGTTCTGATTGGTCGATTTCAAATGTGTCAATTGTAGGAGCTCTCTATTCTTAAGTTTTTTGCGATTCGCAATATTTAAAATCTAGGGGGCGGGAAAATTGACGGATTCTTATTGGTCGACTTAAAATATGTCAGTTCTCCAAGAGGTTAATGTCACTTTTTTTGCGTTTCGTAATATTTGAAATGTGAAGTGGGAAAATTGTTTAATTTAAGATTTGCGAATTCCGCAAAAATTAAAACGGCATGCGTTGATATGATACCGTTTGATTTTGGCGTTGTAAATATTAGTTACTACGTTCAATTCCTGGGGCCATGGTAATATTTATATATATATATATATATATATATATATATATATATATATATATATATATATATATATATATATATGATATATATATATATATATATATATATATATATATATATATATTATATATATATATATATATATATATATATATATATATATATATATATATATATATATTTATATATATATATATATATATATATATATATATATATATATATATATATATATATATATTTATATATATATATATATATATATATATATATATATATATATATATATATATATATATATATATATATAAATATAAATAAAATAAAAAATTATAAATATTTTTATTATATAATAAAACATTGATTATAAATATTTAGATCTAAACATTATATTATTCATACCTGTATTTTTTCGTTTGGTCCATCAGATAAATAACTTAGAGCCCAACAAGCATCAGAAAGAACATCTGGATCAGTATGAAACAACAAACGAGCTAAAATCGGGAGACAAGGTGACACCTTGGAAAATTCCGGTGGAGGATTTTTTCCTCTACATAAATTTGAAAGCGCCCATACCGCATTTCTTATCATTGTCAGGCGATTTGATTTACCCAATAATCTGTTAAAATAAAAGTACAAAATTAAAAATTTTCTTTTCTGCAACTATTATGATTAAGTCAGGGTTCGAAATTATCCAATATTTATTATGAATATCAAAATATCGGATATTTATGATATATATCCGATATATATATATATATATATATATATATATATATATATATATATATATATATATATATATTATATATATATATATATAAAAAACAGGGTGTCCGGAAATAACGTTCGAATAATTCTAGGAGCGATTCTACTTGTTTAATTATGAAAAAATTTCATATCAACATAGGTCCGCAAATGCCTCATAAGGTTGTTATTGCGATTCAAAGATGGTACCGGGATATAGGGGTTCTATTTTATATCTCTGGAACCCTTTTAGATGGTCATCCGAGTTTTGGCATATAAACTGCTTTTAATTGTAATCACTTTTCAATATTTTTAATAAATTATTTTTTAATCAGGGGCGTACCGAGAGGGGAGACCTTGATTTAATTTGTTCACATTTTTATTAAACGCCATACTTCTGCGGTAAACGAATTTAACATAAGGTTCAAAAATTAAGTTTATTTAATTATGATTGTGTTAATAACAGTGTAATTTAAAAAATATATTGTTTTCGCCTTTCAAAAAATGCCGAAGTACTCTTGCTTGGACGACTATTTTCTTTAAAGAGTGTTTTCTCGAAAACGGCTAGCCTAACAAGTTTTTAACAAGAATACCTTTTTATGTTATTTATAACGCGAAATCAGATTTTCTAATAAAAACTGCAAAAATATGACGTTTAATAAAAATGTGAATAAATTAAATCTAGGCCTCCCCTGTCGGCACTCCCCTGATTAAAATAATAATTTAGTAAAAACACTAAAAATTGCCCATTATTAAAAGCAATTTATGTGCCAAAACGCAGATGACTATATGAAACGGTTTCAGAAATATAAAATAAAACCTATATCCCGGTGCCATCTTTAAATCGCCATAGCGACCTTATGACGCATTTGCGGACCTATGTTGATAGGAACTTTTCTTTATAATTTAACAGGTAGAATTAGTATGTATATATATAGTTATATATATATATATATATATATATATATATATATATATATATATATATATATATATATATATATATATATATATATATATATATATATATATATATATATATATATATATATATATATATATATATATATATATATATATATATATATATATATATATATATATATATATATATATATATATATATATATATATATATATATATATATATATATATATATATATATATATATATATATATATATATATATATATATATATATATATATATATATATATATATATATATATATATATATATATATATATATATATATATATATATATATATATATATATATATATATATATATAGTATATATATATATATATATATATATATATATATACGGGTGTTTCAAATCGACCTCACCATTGGGATCTCGGAAGCTATAGGAGATACAAAGATGGTTAAATTGGGGCAAAGTTGGGCATTTATGTGACCAACAATATACCGTTTAGAAAGTTTGAAAATTCCGAGTAATTCCGGAGATATCCGGAAAAAAACGAAATTTTGGAAAATCGTTTTATTTTTTTCCTGGGTTTCTTTTTCAACGAATTCCAAAATAAATAATAAATTTACATTGTCACTTTTTCCGCTCTATCGAATGGTGTTCATAGTTTTGCAAACCGACGTTTCGTTTTTCCGTAACCATCATCAACTTTTTTTTTTCTTATGGACGCCATATAGGTATTCCACAAATTTGAATGGCCCTTTTTATCACATTTTCAACGATGTATCATAAGTTACCCTTGTTGCCCGGAAAATCCGAAAAATTAACTAGAATATTTTTATAACGTAGTTGGCTTTGATTTCTCAAATCGGTGACGTGTAAATGACATTCTGTGTTTACTGTCAGTTGTGGTGTCGTTAAAAATGGAATTCACCAATGAAGAAAAACGAGATATGGTAAAACTTTATTACAAGAATGATAGGAACAGTGTGAAAACATCGGAAGTGTATCTTAACTCGTATCCCGAGAGACGACAACCCCATCGAACTTTATTCAAATTATTGGATAGAAACTTCGCTGGGTATGGTTCGTTTGAAAGCCTCTATACAACAAAATGACAACCGAATGGTTTAAATAACAGAAAATTACTAAAAACTAGAACTAAAAAATTATAACACATGTTCAAAATGCTGCCCGTCATTTTCTAAACAAATCGCCACTTTTCTCTGTATGTTATTAACTGCGCGATTTATTTCTCTCCTTCTTAATTTTTCAAACTCCCTAACGATGTTGAGTTGAAGTTCCTCGATACTTTGGTATTCGCCTTGCCCATAAATTCGGTTTTTCAACGTACCCCATAAAAATGTATCGAGGACATTGAGATCTGGAGACCTAGCTGGCCATCTTACCGGCCCATTATTCCCAATCCACCTGTCACCAAACCTTTCGGAAAGATAATCAGATACTTGTCTTGTGTTGTGAGGTGGAGCACCATCGTGTTGGAACCAAATACTGTTGTAGTTTGCTAATGGTAAATCGTCCAAATAGTCTTCAAAGTTGACGTCAAAAACTGATAATACATTTCAGCGTTCAAATTTCCGTTAAAAAAATGAGGTCCCAAAATTCTATTTTTATAAATGCCTGCCCAGACATTAAGACTGAATCGCACTTGGGGTCGTAATTCTCGAAACTGCCGGGGATTGTTTATGCTCCAAATGTGTTCAGTGTTTCGATTAAATATTCCACAATTGGTGAAAGTGCTCTCATCTGTCCAAATAACATTTTCTAGAAAAGCTGGAAAATCGGGTCGCCTTTGTAGCCAATCACAAAATTGTAATCGCCTTTCAGAATCACCAGGGTGCAGTTTTTGCGATATGTGGATTTTGTAGCATTTGAAACCACTTTTCCTGATCTCTCTCCAAACAGACGTGTGCGAAGAAACATCCAAATCAGTGTGTATCTGGCGTGTGGATTTACCTGGATTCGTATTTATCTACAAAATATGTATTATTTTTTCATAAACGGTTTAATATTTTTTTACAGTTGATCGCAAAGTAACTAATTACTAAATTCGAACTAAGTCATAAAGTCGACGCATGCCCGGTATGTATTTGAAAATTGCCGCGTTGGTCAACATTTTTTCCGAATAGATAATAATCGATTAGGTACTTTGCGTCCTAAAACGAATGTTAACATTAATTATACCTCATTTACGATGTTTTCTTTACTTTCCTCATCCATTCTGTCCCCATATTTTTGTCTGGGCTTTTCAAACGAACCATACTCAGCGAGGTTTCTATCCAATAATTTGAATAAAGTTCGATGAGGTTGTCGTCTCTCGGGATACGAGTTAAGATACACTTCCGATGTTTTCACACTGTTCCTATCATTCTTGTAATAAAGTTTTACCATATCTCGTTTTTTTTCATTGGTGAATTCCATTTTTAACGACACCACAACTGACAGTAAACACAGAATGTCATTTACACGTCACCGATTTGAGAAATCAAAGCCAACTACGTTATAAAAATATTCTAGTTAATTTTTCGGATTTTCCAGGCAACAAGGGTAACTTATGATACATCGTTGAAAATGTGATAAAAGGGGCCATTCAAATTTGTGGAATTCCCATATGGCATCCAAAAGAAAAAAAAAAGTTGATGATGGTTACCCAAAAACGAAACGTCGAGTTGCAAAACTATGAACACCATTCGATAGAGCGGAAAAAGTGACAATGCAAATGTATTATTTATTTTGGAATTCGTTGAAAAAGAAACCCAGGAAAAAAATAAAACGATTTTCCAAAATTTCGTTTTTTTTCCGGATATCTCCGGAATTACTCGGAATTTTCAAACTTTCTAAACGGTATATTGTTGGTCACATAAATGCCCAACTTGGCCCCAATTTAACCATCTTCGTATCTCCTATAGTTTCCGAGATCCCAATGGTGAGAGTCGAATTTGAAACACCCGGTATATATATATACATAACCTGCAACCCTGGATTTAGTGTATGTCAATTTTTAATGGTGGTATGATATTTCCAGGTAAGCCAAGAATAGGTGAAACTTTGATTTTTTTAATATGAAAACCTCCCCATTTATTATTTTTATGTCATTTTGCCATATCTGAATTTTTTTTTTTTTTTTTAATATATTTAGAGTGTCATAGGGTGGTGCATCGTCGGGCGGGATATATAAAATCCCATGTAATTTTTAATAGGGTTAATTACTGGCTTCCCTAATTATTAAAAAAATTCTAATGAAGTTTATTGAAGAGCATGCAAATCTACGTCCATGGTAAAAACTTTAGATTTTATGGTTACACCATTTGCAAGTTAAATGCTAATATATTTTTAAAAATTGTTACTTTATTATTGCTTCATATTAATGAACAACAATAAAAATAAGTTTGTTGGAATTAACGTCGTCATTTTGAAATTTAGTACTTTATCATTATCAAAAATTCAAAACTAACTGGTATTTTTATTGACCTATGTTTATAGAAACTTTTTCCATATTTTTATCCAAGGAGTCTACATGTGGAGTTTTTCGCCTTATTTAAAAACACCAAGTATATATCTACTCACTGTAACAAAGGAACTAATATTCCAGAGTCAAGGACATGATCCCTACATTCTGGAGAATCTCCAGCAATATTTCCAAGTGCCCAAACCGCTTGTTCCTAAAAATATATGAGTATATTTAATGCAATTATTAGACCTATATTTGCAATGAAGCAGATATAATTGCTTCCTGACAAATATTCTGTTTCATACCTGCACATCTTCGTATTGACTGTCCAAAAGAGCAATGAAAATGGAGACAGCCCCAGCATCAATAACCATCCGAGTTTGCTGGGAAGTTCCTGAAGCAATATTGGTCAAAGCCCAAGCAGCTTCAAACTAGAAGAAAAAGAAAATATGGTTCGAAATTTTCTTTTGTCAATGCCCAAATATAAGAAACATACACCATAAAAAAAAACGATGAAACTCCATTTTTGGGTCAAAATAAGTTAAATAATAGAAAATGTAGGTAAATTTTGATAAGCCAGATTCAAATATAGCGTCAGTGGGAATAATGCTGAGGTTTCAGTTTTACCACTGAAGGGCTACCTGTCCTGGAGTCGCGTGGCTCGTCGTGTCCTGTAGGACTGTTAATTATTTTAGTTTTAGTAAATATTTACCAGTGTAGTGATTTATTCTCAAGATAAATAAACGTTAATGTAATTTTTTTTTAAAATGACTGGCGTGTGTAACAAAAGAGCAGTTAAAAAACCAAAAAGCAGCCAAAAACAGCAAGTAGATTTTGATAATAGTAAAAGTAAAATTTAAGACAATATTAAATATAATTTAAAAATAACTTTAAATTTAAATAAAACGTCCTACATGATTTTATCAGCAAATAACAAATAAGAGATAAAATGTCTTATATATAATTAAAAAATAAAAAAATAAATTATTCTACTGCTATAAAATTTTAGAGATTATATATTGATGAAAATTTAAATTATAAAAAACATATAAATTATCTATCACCTTTAATAGGATTTAGTTTAAAATTTGTAATTATATACATTTAAAAACTACTAAAAAGTATTTATTATAGTTTAGTATACTCAAAATTGCAATATTTAATTTCAATATGGGGTTTAGCCAACTCAAGAATAATAACAACTTTATAAAGACTTCAAAATAAAATTAATAAATATATTCATAATCAACCATACCTTAAACCAACAATTAATTTGTGTAAAGCAAATAATTTTTTTGATATTAATCCTATATACAAATTAATCACATGTATGTTTATTCATTCTCTGAAATTAAAAGAAAAAAATCTACTAGACTAGACAAATACTGGACAAACACATTAATTACAAATAATTCAAATTAAAAGTAATTTTGGAATGAGATCAATACTCCATAATGTAATAAAAATGTATAATAATCTACCAATAAGAATTAAAAAAATAAAAAATTATCACTGTTTAAAATACACATAAAAGAATATTTAAAATTATTTTGTTTTATTAACGAGTTCTTGTTAAAATTAATTATTGTTATCTTTTTTAAAACTCTATTATATTCCCTGTAATAAACTGTATAGTTGGATGGGAATTAAATAAATAAACAGGGTGCCTGATTTAAATCAGGTGATTTTTTTGATTAAAATGGAGATTTAAATCAAAGTAAGATAAAAAAAAAAACAACCAGGTATTTACAAGTATTTAATGAAATTCAAACAAATTAACTTATTAATCTACATTCTTTGTAAAATAAATACAGATATTAATTGCATTTTCATTATAATATTTAAATAGGAACACCAAATTTTTCAGCTTTTTCTACTCCCAGTTTGTTTCTTAAGTCAGAATGCACCAGTTCAAAAGTACTAAAAGTTCTTCTACTAAAGCTGAGGTTGAAATTGCACAAAGAAATTGTTTTACTAATGACATTTGTTTTTCAATTTCAGGCTGGTCTTTTTGTGATAGCCACCAATCAATTGCCCTTACATTTTCTGTTACTTCTTGCGAAAACATTACATTTTTAAACGGACTGGAACAGGTATTGAATTTGATTACTAACGGTAACAATCCTGTGTTTCCGTAAATTTCATTAATGGTTTCTAGGGACAGATTCTTTTCATCGGATGATAACTTGTATTTTTGCTTGTATGGGTCCAACATATAACTTATAAAATGTTTTGGTGTTAATGCCTGATCATATCGGTCTTGAAATTTTTGAAATTTTAATAGGGGTAATTCTAAATCATCCTTGAAAATATGTTATAGGTCGGAGCGGAAAAAAGCCGCGACAGAAATTTTCTCGTTTGGGACGCGCCTCGGCAGAAAGTTATTTCGTTTGGGACGCGCCTCGGCAGAAAGTTATTGTTATCAAGAAGGGGAAATATCCCAATAATTTGTAGTTTTAAGTGAGGGAATATAGTGTACTGTGACAAATTAACTGTAAAAAGAGAAATTGTTGAATTAAAAAAATAAAAAAAAAACACGATTTATTTGATTTTTTTATTTAAACCAGTGATTTTTAATTAATATGTTGTGTCTAAGAAAACTCTTTTACAAGCTAAACTGTGGAACTTTATCTTTATTTCCCCCTAAAAATGAACTTTTGTTGCCATTATACTTCCAAAATAAATAAATTTTCAATGTAGTTTGCAGCCATTTACAGTTTATTTTTTTAGAACGTTTTTTAATCCATCTAAAAATTATTACATCATACCACCTACCTGTAAAGTGCAGTTTGTTGTATTTTGTAAAAATTCGACAAATCTGGGTACAATTCCAGTCTGAATGACTTCGTCAATAGGTGGATTGGGCTCACGACTTAGGAGTTTTCTGAACTTTTGAGTAGCTGCAAGTTGAAGTTCAGGATCTGCACTGTACAAATCTTGAACCATGTCCTGAGAAATGCCTGGTGTGACAGGAGATGACATATCTCCTTCAATCTTAAAACAAGTATAAATAACATGTAAAAATTATTAATAATAATATATCCCCATAATAGTTATTTATAAGTGTAAGTACAACTTTAAGGCACGAATGTAAAAGTTTGCAAAATAAAACGTACTTTTAACACAAATATCATACAATATTTTTTCTACAAACGCAATAATGCAGTTAAAAATTAAATTATTCAAAAATTGGAAAATATAGTTTTACATAGCTTTGTACATAAAAATTATTGAAGTTGGCATTTATTAATGAATTTTATCTAAAACACTATTTTAAGTGTGGTAAGTGTCACTTAACCGCACTAGTGTGGTAAGTGTCACTTTACCGCACTAGTGTGGTAACTGTTACTTTACCGCATTACTTTGTACTGAGGACTTTTCAAAAATCGTTTATTTAAACATTGTTTAACAATTATTACTCTCCACGTAAATTACCTAGCATACAAATAATATACCTAAAAGTTAAACGTAATAGTCGAGTTGCTCACATTTCCTATATTTACGACTGCCGATTGAAATGGCTTTCTTTTGCGGTGGTGTCATTTTGACAATGGCACCGATTGAGGTAACTGGTAGTTTAATTAATTTCTAGTGTAAAATTGGGATAAACGTCAAAGAAAAAAAATACATAACTCGAGTGGTAAACGGTTTTAGCGCACTTAAGTGAATGAAAAACTCGCTTTTGGCTCGTTTTGCAAACTTCACTTTGCGTGCGCTAAAAATCTACTTACCTCACTTGTTATGTAATGTACTATTAACAACCATTGTTGATGCTGGTTGGTTACAACATGTTTACTTCAAATTTGATACATCCTGTCAGTTTTAACTCGTTTTAGTTTTTACTTAAAATCAACTTGAAATGGAAAAAAATGTAGGAAAAAATATTGGTTGCATCGATACATTTAAATAGATAGATGAAGCGGCCAGTAGAGCTTCGCTGGATACAATTAATATAAATGTTAAGTTTCGTGTACATTAGCAATAATATTGCGACATTTATTGCTACATAAACTTGCACGACTATTTACACCACGGCGTTTTTTTTTCTCAAATTATGTCAGCAAGTGCTTTCGAGAGAAAATGTCGGGTATTTTTGCGAAAAATATGTCTTGTATGTTTACACTGATATTGTAACTCTTGCTTTATCTGTTCAAAAGTATTTCATCGCGTTCGTGATCGTGAGTGTATTGGAGGAATTTTTGTATGGAGAATGTCTGCTCAATAAACTAGATATGCCGCTGCATATACAGTGTTATATTTATTACTGACCTGTGACAGACCGGGAATGCCTACAGCAACCAATTACAACCGGCCCTACAGTGTAGTCTACCCACAAAGGGAGGACTGAAGTCGAAAAACGACCGACCTGCTCCGACCATCTGTTTGTACACCGATGGCTCCAAAACCAAGGACGATGTTGGAGCTGGAATATATGGACAGAGGCCGAGGGCAGAGTTTTCCTTTAGCCTGGGCACTCTCGCAACCATATTTCAAGAGGAGGTATTTGCTATTGAGATGTGTGCTAGATCGCTGGTTGATCGGCACTGCACACGTAAGACAATTAAAATATTCTCCGATAGTCAAGCAGCTCTTAAGGCTCTTAAATCCAGCCGGTGCAATTCGAAAACTGTCTGGAATTGCAAGGATGCGCTGACCAAACTGGGTCAAAACAATAAGGTTACACTACTGTGGATACCTGGACACACCGGCCTAGAGGGTAATGAATCCACAGACCTTCTTGCTAAAAGGGGGCGGAGACAAAATTCACAGGGCCGGAACCGGTCATCGGTATATCTTATGGAACGGCCAAGCAGTTCATATCAGCTTGGACACAAAGAGAAAATCTTCGGTACTGGCATGGACTTCCTGGTCTAAGACACTCGAAGGCCTTCATAAGCCCACCGAACCAACAATGTACTGTCAACTTGCTTGCAATAACAACAAAAAGTTGCATTAAAGTAAGTTCCGTCTTTATGTGTATTTTTTAGTGGATAAACATTGTGAATAATTATGTGTTTTATATTGTTGGAAGTGCGAAAAATGTAGTAATGTGACTATGCTAAATTATTTGCCATAATTATTTTAATTTTTTAAATAAACTAATAAAAACATAGTGCAAGTCCAAGTTAAAATTCTTAACTAGGATAAAAAACTCCAATCTTTAATTGAAGCAAAAAGCATTTCATTTTATGAATACTTTTTATAAATTTGGCTACCATTTTTTGTGGGTTGTGGGGACTGTGTGTCTTCTTCTTCATTCTTGAATTTGTTTATAAATTTCATGTGTATGCAGGACCGGACTTATTTAGATCCTGACTAATTAATTTGATTTAAATAATTTTATAAGATATTTTCGAGGTTGTTCTGCTATTGTTTTGTAGTATATATTAGCAGAAATGAATACCTTGGACTGCTCAAAATGCCAGACAAAATGTGTTTTTAAAGGAAGGCCTAAGGATGATGAAATATTTGGTTCACCATGTGATTTGTGTGGCATCGTCTTGTGCAAAAAATGTGCTGATATTTCAACAACAGAAGCCCATGCAGTTGCACTGGCTCAGCGAAGTTTGCTGTTTTTGTTCAGAGTGCAAGCAAGGAGTAAAAGATCAGCAAAATGTTAAACAGATGCACGATTATATAAAAAAACTAAAGGCAGAATGTAAAGAAAAAGATGTACATATAGAAAACCTTGAAAAAGAACATTATGAAACTTCTAAAGAGCTTCAAAATGAAGTAACAAAGCTAAAAGAACAGGTTCAAGAGAAAAAGGTGCATATTGCAAGGCTAAAGCGAGGAACAAAAGATTTCGAAGACGAAGTTTTCTTGCCGAGAAGGAGTTTGTGGATAAGATTGAGAGACGAAAGGGAGACTCAAACACTGAATAAAGATATTGTTAAACTGTTGAATAAAAATAAAGTCCTTATGGAGCAAATACAAAGAATGGAATCACAGATAAAGGATCTTTCTGGTGAGTTAATGGAACTTAATAGTCTAAGATCTAATATGCTTATAAGTATAGAAACCCTGACAAAAGAGAATGAATTTAATGTTGCCGAGTTGAAGAAAGCAAAATATGAATTGTTTTCTCTTCAAGAAAATACAAGAGCAAATTTAAATGCAGAAGCATTAAATATTCAAGACTCGCGTAAAATAATGGAGCTGACAAATACTGAGATAAGCCTTTATAATATGGAAACGGATAAATTACATGCTGAATTTTTTCCTACAGGAGTATTAGTTTCTGATACAAAGCTTCAAGAAAACGTAAGTAAGAATGGAAGGGTTTTGGTGTTGTGTGATCAGTTTGGATATAACTTTGGAAAATCTCTTAAAAACTTTGTGGACAAGATTGACATTCAAACCATTGTTAAACCAAATGCATTATATTTGGATGTAATTAAGGATGTAACAGACTTAAGTAAAAATTTAGGATCTAATGACTGTATTATTGTTTTGGCCGGGTCCAACGACTTTCATAATGCTAAAAAATTTCCATCTTTTCGGAAAATTAATGAAAAAGTTAAAATGCTTGGCCATACTAATGTTATATTAATATCTGTCCCATACATAGGTTGCGATGATGTAACAAATAGAGCCATTTATAAATTTAATACCAAACTTAGTGGGTATGTGAGTAAACTAGATAATTATTTTCAAGAAAATATTACTTTTATTGATTGCAATCTGAATGGCTTTCCATGTCTTAGAAAAAAAGCATTTATGGAAAAAATTGGTGCTGTTATCTCTTTGCGGCCACGTGCCGCCAAAAATTTGATATATGTTAAAGTCATGGAAAATATTGAGTCATGCAATAATTTTTTAGACCTGAGTTCGAGCCGAATAGTCAGGGAGTAATTAAAGTATGTTCTAGAAATAGTCTAAATTTTCATTCGGAAAGCAGAGTTTCATTGTTGTTAATTAATATTCAATCACTCCGAAATAAGAGTGATGAGTTTGTAATATTCTGTGAAAATCAGGGTAGTCCTAATTTTATATTTATAACGGAACATTGGCTGAAATGTAACGAACCATGTTTTATACCAAATTATTTTATAGCTACAAGCTTTTGTCGTGGAAATACTGGCTATGGTGGTATAATGATTTTAATAAATAAAACGTTTTATGAGACCTTTCCTGTTGAGAGCATATCAAAATATAATAATTTGCTTTCCGAAAAAAAATTTGAATTTAGCATGGTTTTTAATAAAAAATGTAATATTTATTTAATTTGTATTTATAGACCGCCAAGTGGCGACATAAAATTATTCTTAGAGAATCTAGAAATACTTCTGGGAAATTTTTCAGTAAGCGCTAGAATAATAATTGCTGGGGACTTCAATATTAATTACTTAGTGAATGATTGGAAGACTATAGAATTAAAAAATCTTCTAAATTCCTTTAATTTTAGGATGCTTGTTGACGAGCCTACCCATATTTCTAGATATAGTGCATCAGTAATAGATTATGTATGTGTAAATTTTGAATGTGATAAGTGTGATTGTTCTGTAGTGGCCGCGCCTTTGTCTGATCACGAGGCGGTACATCTAAGGTTTCCTGTAACGTTTAAGGTGATGAGGAGAAATCGGACGCTTGGTAGAATATTTAGTTCTAAAAATTTTAATAGCTTTAGGAAACATACTCTCGGACAAACTGGAAAACTGTATTGACTGGTCCAGATCCTGTAAGTGCATTTCACTCCACACTACTAAATATTTTTATTTATAATTTTCCATTAAGAAAAATTAAATATAAATGTAAAAAATCTTGGATTACACCGGGCTTAAAAATTTCAGCTAAGAATTTAAAATCACTACATACTTTAAGAAAATTTACTGACAATGCCAATTTTCATAGATATTTTAATAAGTATAAAGGTATTTATAGGCGCACTATAAAAATGGCTAAGGAGACTTATTATAGGGATAGAATCGCCCATTCCAGGGATAAATCTAAGGAAAGCTGGAATATTGTAAGTAACATAAGAGGAAAAAATGGTTCAATTCAAAATAAGCTAAATATTGACTTAAATGAGCTAAACTCTTTTTATTGTTCGGTGGCATCAAATTTAACAGCAAATATTCAGTCTCAATTGGATCCTTTAAGCTTTTTGGACAATGTTTCTGTAATGGATACTTTTGTTCTCTTTGACACTGATGTTGATGAGCTTAGATCCATGATTTCCCAAATTAAAAACAAAAAGTCATCCGGCTTGGATGGAGTTTCAGCTAGAATTTTTGAAAATTTAGAAAACAATGCCCTAAGTGCTTTAGCAGGGGCAATAAATTATTCATTTAGTCATGGAATGTTTCCTTCTTGTCTTAAGACTGCTGTGGTTATACCCTTGCATAAGGGGGCGACCCTAATACACCCGCGAACCTTCGCCCTATTTCCAACTGCCCACCCTTTCCAAAATTATTGAAAAGTTAGTCAAAAAAAGACTTATGGATTTTTTCAAACGACATAAAATTTTGTCGGCGTCTCAGTTTGCCTTTCAGGAACGAACAGGTACCAGTGAAGCAATCTTTTCATTTCTTAAAAACCTATACACCAGTCTGAATGATGGTGATGTTACGGCGGCTGTATTTTGTGATTTGGCAAAGGCATTCGACTGTGTAAATCATAGAGTGCTATTGCGTAAACTGGAGCGTTATGGTGTTAGGGGAATTACCTTGGATTGGTTTGCCTCTTATCTCTCAAATAGAAACCAAATGGTAAATGCAAATGGAAAGTGCTCCAATGTTTTTTCTATAAGTAGTGGCATCCCTCAAGGTTCAGTACTAGAACCACTACTTTTTCTAATATATATTAATGACCTGCCAAAAATTAACATTGAGGGATCGTTTACATTGTTTGCAGATGATGCAACTATTTTGTGGCATGGAAAGAATGGAGAAAGCGTGAAAGAAATTATTGAAAATTATTTGAGTTTTGTGAATGAGTGGTGTGCTGCAAACTGTTTATCCCTTAACATTGCTAAGACTGGAGTATTAAGTTTTAGATTTAATTGTGATAATTTGGCTTTTAAAAATTGATTTGAGAATAGATCAGTCACAAAGTTTTTGGGTATTTTTATAGACAGGAAATTAAAGTTTGAAGAACATATATTAGAATTGAGCAAGAAACTGTCGAGTGGTTGTTATGCCATAAGAACAGTGTCAAAGGAGCTAGGTATCACAATTGCTCGCACAGTGTATTACGCATTGTGCGAATCTCATGTGAGATATGGAATAGCATTTTGGGGTTTTTGTAACAGTCAATTAATGAATTCCATTCTGGTTTTACAAAAGCGAGCAGTGAGATATCTGTTTAAAGTTAAGTGCAGGGAACATTGCAAACCACTGTTTGTTAGTGGAAGAATATTAACTATAATAGGAATTTTCATAGTGGAGACGGTCTGCCTTCTGCACAAAAAGTATAAAAATTTCATAGCACTTAATCCACAAAATACTCGAAGAGATGGACTTCCTCTGCCTATTCCCAAAACCACATTGACTAAAAGATCTATTTTCTTTAAAAGCATTAAATTATATAATCACATTCCAATTACATTTAGACAAATTCTAGATGATCGTTTGTTTAAAAGAAAGGTTAAAGAGTTAATTGTTACAAGACCGTATTACACACTCCAGGAATATTACGATGACACTTTTTAAAATAAGTTTAGTAATGTTTTGGTTTTACATATTTGTGAGGATGGGTAGGTGTATGTATATTTAAGTTTATTTTATGTATGACCGATGTTTGTAAATAGTGTTGTACATTTTAATTATTATTTAAGTATTTGTTTTCGACCCTAACGGAAATATAGTGACATTTATTATTATTATTTTAATTTTAAATTTGTTTTCCAATATTTATTGTTTTATTTTACATTTTACCTATTTTGTTGTTGTATGTATCTATATGGGTGTTTGTTTGTATGTATGTGTGTAAATATGTATGCATGTGTATATGTGAATTATAAGTTTTAATGAATAACATAATTAATTGTATTTTACATTTTGTGACCAGAAATCTAGTAACTTTGTTAGTTAATATTGTATTTTGTTTTTTTATATACCAGCATTTTATTACTGTTATCTTTTATTGTCTTCTTCTGTCTATATTATATGGCTCAATGGCTCGAACTTTGAAAATGTTTGAAAATGTTGTATTATTTAAATGTTATGTTAGGTAGGTTTTTTTTTCAGCTTTGTCAATGAGAGTTTTCTTGGACAATAAAGCATATTATTATTATTATTAAAAAAAAACTACTGGAGCAATTAAGGGTACACCTTAAAACTCTAGTGGGACTGTATACGGGACACTGCAGATTGAAATACCACATGCACAAGATCGGCCTAGCGGAAGACGCCGAATGCCGCATGTGCATGGAGGGGGATGAATCGGCAGAACACATACTGTGTTTGTGTCCAGCAATGGCACGACTAAGATTCGCAATCCTCGGCAATGACACCTTGTTGCCGGGGGAGGTGAAAGATCTCTCTCCAACAGGATCATCAGATTTATTAGGAGTCTGGACCTGGTGGGAGAAATATAAAGAGGTGTCAGCCACAATAGACCGATCGGTCGCGGTGGAAGGGTGTTATACCCACTCACTTTAAACCTATCTAACCTACCTATGTTTATTAAAAAAAAAAACTAAGGAAAAAAAAGAGAATATGGGCAAGAGAATGTATATGAAGAAGTAATGTAATCTTGGAATACACGAAACATTGTTGTCCGAATTAAGAATAGAAGACCCTTCGCAACTTGACAATTTCTTGCGAATGTCAAAAACTGATTTTGACTATCTTTTAAAATTAGTTGGACCACGTATTAGCAAATGTGATACACAAATGCGTTGTGCTATTACGGCTAGTGAACGACTCTGTTTGACGTTAAGATTTTTAGCAACAGGTAAGCAGATAAAAGCTCTATTCTCACAACGATCTCTAAACTGATTATAAATGATTGACCAGTTAATTATTATTAATGACATGTTGACTTTCTAGTTGATAATATTGATTGTTAACTTTTTGTGACAGTTTGTGCTCTCGCGAAAACTTTCCAACACGTCTGGAATTAAGATGTCTCTCTCAGAACGCACCTAGCAAGATGTTTACATTAACAGCGTTTTTACTTGCTGAAATCACCAAAAGGAACAAAAGTGGTCTGGCAACTTTGGTCTCAGTCATGTTTACACTGGCGTAGACATCCACTCTCTCAATAAATGTCGCAATATTATTGCTAATGTACACAAACCTTAAGTAAATAAATAAACGTTGACGATACCTTTCAAAATTTGCCATTTCACTTTTAACACTAGTGTTAAAATGTTACTTTAAGGCACTAGTGCTTTAAAGTAATATTTTTAAGGCATATAGATAATGTAAAAATTGAATTTTTAACATGTTTGTAGAAAATAATACATTTTTACATGAAACTGGACAGTAAATATTTTTAATTAATATTTAAAATTAAAATTAAATGTCCAGAAATGTAAATATATTCAGTTTGGCAGATGTATGGGTATGGTGCCCAGTGAGTTTTCTCTTGATGGTAGGCCTATTGATAAGGTACATATAATTAGGGATCTGGGTGTACTGTTCGACAGTAAACTATCTTTTGTACAACATATTCAGGCCTGTTGCAGTAAGGCACTCAGAATGCTTGGTTTTGTTAAAAGAAATACAAAAACATTTTTACTATAAGGACTCTCTATGTTTCTCTAGTCAGGCCACATTTGGAGTATTGCATTGCTGTTTGGTCGCCTTTCTATCAAACACATATCGATAAGATTGAGTCAAATCAGAAAAAATTTCTTAGGTATGTTGCATATAAAAGTGGCATCCCATCTACAGAGATTGATTTTACCGCTCTACAAAGCAATTTAAATATTGACAGTTTTGCCTCAAGAAGGAGGAAAACTGATATCATGACTGCCCATAGAGTTCTTCATGGTTTGGTTGATTGCCCATAAATTCTGTCTCAACTGAACTTCCATATTCCCAGAAGATCACTCAGAGTCAAAAGAGTATTCAATATTCAAACCCACAGAACAAATTATGGACAGAATAGGGCGATTGATAGAATCATGAGAAATTCAAATGAGCTAAATATAGATCTGTTTCATGTATCTGAGAGATCTCTTAGAAACCATCTTAGGCATCATTAATGTTTTATTAATTTTTAACTTTCCTAGTGCAACTGATTGTGATAATGTATTATTATGTGGTTATGATATGTACAATTTAGTTTTATATTTCTTTTTTTCTTTGTAAAGATTGGGCAATGCCCGTGAAATAAATAAATAAATAAAAATCAGAGTTTGTCATTAGAAAGGGGAAAAATAGAACCTTAATATTAAATTTTAAAAGTTTTAGAAAATATATTATCATGTGAGTTTACTGTTTCTTTTTTAATTGAAAAATAATAGCTATTTAAGAAAACTTTCTAGAATTTCTTAAATATTGGTGACAGAATTGAGAGAATTAATAAATTTAATTATTAGTTTAAGTTTTTGGATTACTTTTATCTTAAAAACTTTGGCCGACTTGCCACAGAAAGGTTGATAGATTTCTCAATTATTAATAGTAGTATTTGGGTCAACTGATTCTGTGTACACACAGAATCATTAAACTACTGCAAATTCTAGGATATTTACCTGTAACGGATCATCCTCTGGCAGAAGTTGGTTAACATTAACATTACGTCTTTTGCTTAACTGTTGTTCTCTTTTTTGTTTCCGTAATTGTATTCCTTCCTCTTCTCTTCGTCTTCGTAATTCTACACTGTCCAAAGCAGTGTTCTTGTAACGATGTTTGTGTCCGGAGCCTGACATCTGAAATAGAAAACTACAATTATTTCTTATATATATTTTTAATGTTTACCCAAAGAGCATTGACTGTCAGTTTCTTCAGTGTATGTTATTTAGTACAATTTGATTAAATATATAAACATATTTGCTTATATCTAAATATAAAAAAATCTTATAGAAATCTAGTTGTATCCTCTGCAGTCCCCTTTAGTATTGACTGAATGACTCTGATTCATTGAAGTAGAAACTTGAAATTTGATATGTAAGTAGGTTTTAGAACACAAGTAAAGAAAAAAATCTGAAAAATGCACATTTTTACTCGGAACGCCCTAAAACAGGGAATATTTTGAAAGTTTCCGATCTGACTGAACCTGCGTTTCTTATTTTTTTCCAGCTTTTTTATGACCTTAGGACGATCGTCCAAAAATTTCAGACCGGTATTAGAGTTGGATCGATTCGTTTTAAATTTTTTTCGGCCTGCGGAGGTGCTTGAGAGTAGAGCAGGGGTGTTTCCAAGAGTAGTACCGGTCCAATTTTTTTTTCCAGCCTTTTTATTACTATAAGACGATCGTTCAAAAATTTCAGACCGATGTGGGAGTTGGATCGGTTCATTTTGAATTTTTTTAGGCCTGCGGAGGTACTTGAGAGTGGAGAAGGGGTGCTTTCGAGGGTTGTACCGGTCCAATTATTTTTTTCCAGCCTTTTTATTTATTTATTTATTCCACATGTACATCACAGGCTAGAAGCCCAAATAGTACTAAGACAATATTATAACAAGCATAGTAAAAGACATACATATATAGACTCTAGTATACCAACAGAAGTATATAGAACAACAATAAAGAATATTCAGTCGACCCAATCACCCCGTCATTATGATAACGACAGCAGCTACAGACCCTGTGCAGGCAAAAAAGCGGTAGCAAGAACTGGCGCGATTTTCTTTTTAAATGCATAAGGGGTACAACAGTAATCGATGTTGCAGGGTAAGTACCTATTAAATAATGTCATGAAGCGGTTTAGCACCTCATTTTTGCCTATATCAGTTCGGCTAAAACTTACAGAAAAACTTTGTAATTGTCTGGTGGGGCGAGACGGAACCTTGAAATTTATTAAGGCGAGTAAGTCTGCACAATCGATATAATTAGTAAGGATTTTTTGGCCAAAGGATAGGGTAAGGGCGATTCTGCGCTCTTCGAGTGTTTGTAATCCTAACAAATTTAGGCGTTCAGTGTGGTTTAATGTGGTGCGGTCGATATTTAGCTTCAGCAGAAGGAAATTTACAAATTTTTTCTGGACTCTTTCTATCCTTGAGATATGGATTCTGTAGTATGGGGACCAGATAGTGCAGCAGTAATCCAGTAGACTCCGGACCAACGCAAAGTACAATATTTTCAGGGCCTCGACACTTTTAAAATCTGAACACTGTCTCCTGATAAATCCCGCCATCCGGAACGCCCTAGAAATTACCCAGTCAATATGATGCACAAATCGAAGTTCACTATCAAATAAAACCCCAAGGTCATTAACGACTGATACTCGCTCGAGTTGGGAGCTTCCGAGATAGTAGGATGCTAGGTGCGGCGTTTTTTTTCGGGAAAAAGTAATTACCCTGCACTTGGTCGTATTCAAATGTAAGTTATTAATGGTTGCCCAGGAATTCAAGTTCGAGATATTATTTTGCAGAATTTGACAGTCATTAGAGTTGTTAATTGTACGAAAAATTTTGAGGTCATCTGCAAAAAAAAGAAAATTGCACTGTTCGAAGATAGAACTTAGGTCGTTAATAAATATGAGAAACAGAATTGGCCCCAGATGGGATCCTTGTGGGACACCAGAAAGTACATTAACTTCCTCAGATATTTCAGTGCCTATTCTAACAACCTGTGTACGATTCTGAAGATAGCTCTTAAACCAACCTAGCAGTGGATCACCTATTCAATAAGCCTCCAACTTACATATTAAGATATGCTGGTCCACTTGGTCAAAAGCCTTTCGAAAGTCAAAGTATACTGCATCGACCTGCAAACCGGCATCCAGAGCAGATGAGAGGGTATTTGAAAACATGCACAAATTCGTTTCGCAGGATCTACGGGGGAAGAAACCATGTTGAAATGTAGTAATGGTATTTTTAAAAGTATTAAATAAAACATCAGTAACAATCTTCTCAAAACTTTTGCAACAAATTCAACTTTGAAATTGCTCGATGGTTGGATACCTCAGCACGATTGCCACTCTTGAACGTGTGATAATGCGCTTTCCATAAAGATGGGACAGTACTGGTTTCTAGTGAGAGACTATAAAATAGGAGAGAGGTACAGGTAGCGTAGGGCTGCAATTATAAAGAAAAACTGGTGGTACTAAGTCAGGTCCAGCCCCTTTGCTGGTGTCTAAACTAATTAACTGGTTAAACACGATATTGCTATCGAAGTAAATGCTGGAAAGATTGATATCAGTGCTAGTAGGTAAGTGTGCACTAAAATTAGCCTGTGCATCATGCCGAATGTAGACAGAACTAAAGAACTCTGCAAATAACTGTACTGTTTCTTTGGGACATGTTGAGACTGACTTTATGACAATCGTTCAAAAATTTCAGACCGATGTGGGAGTTGGATCGATTCATTTTGAATTTTTTTCGGCCTGCGGAGGTACTTGAGAGTTGAGAAGGGGTGGTTCCAAGGGTTGCACAGATCTAATTATTTTTTTCCAGCTTTTTTATGACTTTAGGACGATCGTTCAAAAATTTCAGACCGGTGTGAGAGTTGGATCGATTCATTTTGATTTTTTTTCAGCCTGCAGAGGTACTTGAGAGTTGACAAGGGGTGGTTCCCAGGGTTGCGCCGATCTAATTATTTTTTCCAGCTTTTTTATGACTTTAGGATGATCATTCAAAAATTTCAGACCGATGTGAGAGTTGGATCGATTTATTTTGAATTTTTTTCGGCCTGCGGAAGTACTTGAGGATTGAGAAGGGGTGGTTTCAAGGGTTGCACTGATCTAATTATTTTTTTCCAGCTTTTTTATGACTTTATTTTGATTATTTTTTTTGGCAATCTGGCATATTTGAAGGTTTAAAAGGGGTGGTTTTGGTGTTTCCCAAATGTTTATCAATTTTTCACAGTTTTTAATCTGACATAAACATGGATCTAAAATTATCTGTTTATGCAACAGTCAAAAAGAGTATCTGTTGAAATAATCATAAAATCAAAGTACCTATCAGCATAAAGGTAAAAACTAACAGATTCAGATTATATTGAGATCCCAAATTTGCCAAAAACTGACTAGTATTTACCTTTTCATAATTAGAATACACAACCAAGCAAAACACTTATTCATAACTAAGAACAGCATGTTATTATTTTAAATGTCAAAACACCTGATATTTTAAGAAAAATGTGCCCTTACAGCACTTTTATAAAGTCAAAAGAGTACTTTTTGATTGCAAACAATAAACATCCTTTAGGATCTAATGCTATTTTACTACATGGAGAATGTTCAGTGAAAATAAAAAATTTTCAAATAATCTCAAACTAGAAAACAAATTAACATTAGCAAAGAACAGTGCTACGCCCATTTTCATAGGCAGGCAAGTTCTTTTCAATTATGTATTTTTTATTCTAAAGAATAATAAATACTTAAGGTTTAAATTAAAACTTTCAATAGGCCTTAATTATGGTATCCAAGGGTAACTTAATAACCTTTCAATGACAAAAAGCCTAAACAAATAACTATAGTGATTAAGCAAAAATAAAAAATGTATGTAATGTTATTTCAGGGTACATAAATCCTTAGTTAAGCAATATTTTTAAATATGTATGGTTTATTAAAAATTACTGCACATATCCAAGTATGATGACATTCACCAAAAATGTGCACTATAACATCCTTCGTCAAGACATTGAATAAGTATTCAACAAAATAGTAAATACTTAATATGGGTACTTACTTTCAATTAACAATATTATAACTTCCTAATAAAATAAAGGAGTTTAGAAGTCCATTACCTTTAAAAATTAAGTTTTTCAATAAGAAAACGATTTTTTTTCTACTGCAAAACCGATAAATGTCAAATTATTAGACAATTGACAATTTTGAGTGACATCTGTCAAATGTTAAAGATCGTAGGCTACGTTCACTTTTAAATTCATTTCTTCCATACTCTAGAACAGCCCGGAACGACGCAATTAGTGTATTCCTTTTATGCTTTAAAATAGCCCAGGCCGAAACCAGAAGAGTTGCTTGTATATTGAAGTCAGCCTGCTAGAGAGAATGAAGAATAGATATCTCGTTGCAACATACTGATTGGTCGTTTGGAGGGGTATATACCCCGCTTTGCGTACTGAATGGTCGGCCTCTCCCCTTCAATCAATCAGCACGTAGGAGCAAAAGAAAAAGATTATACTTTTTTTTTCTTTTTCTCTCACACGCTTTTTTTGCATGGCCAAGCGGCAGGGCTACCTCTATAGGTAAATGCTCTAAGGTCCTTTACTTTTAACTTTTGGAGCAAAAAACTCGGATCTTTTCTTCATAAAATTATACTCCTGAGACTAAAGGTTAACCACATAAAACGGATTTCGAGTTTTTGAGAAAAAAATACAGAAAACTGCAATATAATACTCCAGTTGACGTTTTCAACAAGAGATGTACACTTTCAACAAAAGAGGAAAAGAGAACAACAAATGGAACGATAATTTAAATACAAAAGGCGCACTCCAGAAATCAATAGGGGCTATAAAAAATTTATCAATGATAATTCGGAAAATAGGTAAACAATAATTTTTAGAAAAGTGTTATATAACTAAAAAAATCCAAAAATAAAAATGACCTCAGTAAGAAGTGATTCCAATTCTACAGATGTAAGTATACTAGGCCTAAAGATCTTTTATATAGTTATAAAAAAATAATATTACATCCTAAATACAATATTATTGTAAAAACTGTTCAAATAACATCAATACTTTTTTTTGTAGAAATTATCAAATAATGAGTCTGTTCAGGTTATCGTAAGGTGTAGGCCCCTAAGCCTTAAAGAAATAGAACAAAACTGTACCAGTGTTGTTAGAATATATTCTAATAGAGGTGTAATAGAAGTGGAAAATCCCAAAGCCAGAAGTGATAATGAAAGAAGTAAAATGTTTACTTATGATGCTGTGTATGATGAAAAGTAAGATTTATGTTTTTTCCTTTTCTTATTGTTAAGGGTAGTATTTGTGGCTATGTTGGGTATTATTATAGGTAAAGTATAATCAGGTAAAATAACTAGTTACTAAAGTATAAAAACAATATACTTATTTTTGTGATGTGTGATGCAGAAAATCATATATTTTATGTAGTATCTGCTTACAATTCCTGTGCTTAAATAAAATACTTGATAAAATATGTTATCTATAGGGTATCTACAAGTTTTTATAATTTTTCTACTACTAGAAATATAATAATTTCCTGTTTTTATTATTAAATTACTGCACTAAAAAATACCTTAAGACACAAGACATAAAAATTGCTAAAAGAAAGATAAAACATTTCATTATATACTATACTTGAAACATCTATTATTCAATGGTTTAACCACACAATTCCAACAATTATTAGTCGGTAGATTTTTAGAATACTAAGTCAGCCTATTATTTGTCATGATATAAAAGATACAGCTTTCCAGTCATATACATTGGATATGTCTATCAAAAATTATAATGTTTTTTTTTTTTAACTCCAGTAGTAAACACAAATATTGGACTTTAAACATAAAGCAAGATGAAGTCAGATAACATAATAATTTTAAGGTTTTTGGCTATTACAAACAAATGTCTACATTATGTATTACATTGCACATAAGATTCTAAAAATTGTTGTCAAAGAAAACCAAGATTGTCTAAGTTTCTTTAATGTGTAATATTTTAGTGTTACCATATTACTACTCTTAAAGGCATGTGTTAAAAATAAAGCAGTCATTCTAAGACAAACATCATAAAAAAATACCCTTTTGTAAGTCTCTGCATACAAAACATGCTTGAATTGTTGTTTTCAATCTAGAAACCTTCTTTGATAACAGCAATTTTAAATTGTTATCTTATTTACATCTTGCAATGGTGATTTCTATTGATTATTTGATCTATTAACATACATAATACATAAACTAGATACCTATAAATGTATCTCCTTTATATTATTGTTAAAAGTTTTATTTTTGTATCTATTAATCTACAGTAAAAACTATTTTTATAACTGAAAATATGCATGATTTATATACAAGGTGTATAATAATATTATTATATATGCCTATGTCTTAGATATATCAAATGTGTGATTATGTTGAAGATATTGTCAGAGAGATAAATACAATAACAATGTTTGTACATTGCAAAGATTGTCAATATTTTATTTGCTCTAAGCGTAATTTTTAGGAGTAAATGTTTTTCCTTTACTGCATGGCCAAACATAACCAAATAATTAGATTTTTTGTTCCATAATCTATATATTGCAATACAAATTTGATCAATGTATATAAGCTTAAAATCTTATTGATAAAACAGAAACCAGTAAGGCAAGGATCTCTCTTGAAGTTCAAAATTACTTCCCATGTCCATATTATGAGACAGATAAATTTTATGGTAACCAATAATACAGACAAAACTTGAAATAGTTATGGCTTTATTTATTTCTTTTTACAAAAAATAAAAGCAAGCTGACTATGAGATAAAATAAATTTACAAATATTGGAAAAAGGCTTGGAAAAAAAGTATTTACCAAATCTCATGCATACCTTTTCTTTCACTTGAAGTTATGAATTGAGAAATCAACATATAGGTAAATAACTGTTGGTATACTCTCATTTATTTTAACTTTTATAAACTTCCAGTTTTCTGTAGCCAATCACTATACTACTGAAAACGTCCCTTTTTGTGTCTGTTTATTAACCAAGAAACATTAAAATTAGTTATGACGTTTCAAGAAACAGTAAATATTTGAAAGTGGTATTCACCTTATTTTTGGCTATAACAAATCAAAAAATTAAGATTTTTTTAAATATGTTAACTTGTTTTCACTTCGCATTTATGATAAACAATAGCTCAACTCCGAGAAATTGATTTTTTATTACAAATTTTAGGAGCTTTTAAGGTCCCAAAACCAATGATGTATCGCACTTATTTGAAAAATTCATATTAATGGCAATGTCCATAAGAAACCATGTTTTAGAGAGACAGATCTGTAAACTTTTAAGGTGGCTTTTTGATTAGGATTAAATTGCGCAATTTTGCCTCCATTTAGTCGACCTCGTATTTCTTCAAGTTTCTGAGATCCCAATGATGAGAATCGAATTTGGGGCACTCTGTACATTTTCATTTTTTAGTATCAGTCTATTTTTATCATAAATGCGCCTTAAAAACAAACAAAATAAAAAAATAGAGAAATCTCAATTTTTCTATTTTTTATAGTCAAATATAGGATGGACCCCACTTCTTAACAATTACCCAAGAAACCAAGGAAAATTATTATTTTTTCGGAAAATTTTTGACACCCCCTGCCAACCAGACGGAGCGTATTTAAATATAACCTCGAATAAAACTAAATCAGCTTAAATAAAGGAGTCTATCATACATTTTTTTTCCGATAAACTATAAATTGTTTCTAAGATGTGCATTTTACTGAAGCCATTAATCCACCATAATAAAATTATATCCATTTAAAGAAAAACTGTCCATTTAATATGGTATATGTTTCATTATGTTATTTCAGTTGTCTATGAATCACAACATCCTCGACCTAAATTTAAATAAGCACTACTTACATAAAACTTGTAATAATTACGACCATGAAATAAACTGTTGCAAAAACAATTATTTACCTAAGGAATATATTTAGTACTCTAAAGTGAAAGTGAAATTTTCGATGTATGAAAGGAAACAAAATTTTTTATTGTCTACATAATTTATTCTTTAAATATTGGTGCATAAGGCAGAAAGTATTCTAAGAAAATTATAAACGTGCAATATATGTTTACATTTCATTTTTATTTTTACTATAAATAAATTAATATATAATTTTTAATATACTTCTACATATATTTATTACATGTATATTACCTTTTGAATAATAGTAAATATACATTGCACACAAACATATGTTTGTAATAAAATAAACTTTGACCTTTATTCTTTTTATGACCCTAATAGAAATATTTAATTATGCACTATAAACTTTCGTGGCCAATACACCAGATTGTAAGGCCATCATACCAAAAAAAAAAAAAAAAAATTATTACATGTATTAAAAAAAAAGTGTAGAGTCAAGTATTTAAAACAAATTATTCCGCACAAAATCTTTACGTTCTTATCAGGCAGCTGTCGTACTAGACCTTTGAATCATTTCACTTCGCGATAGCGAGCGCAACTGAGGGCTAAGATGCGGCTAGACCAAGGAAGTTTGAAGGTTAATGGAAGCCCAATACTATGCCGTATTTGATCAAAAAGTGTCCGGCCCACTATGAAAATAACTGTCATGAGAGGCCCCCTCGATCCTGCGCAGTAACAAAATGCCCCAAAATATTGTAATGTGATGCCTACCTACACACAGTTTGTAGGTAGGCAACACATTATCTTTTTTTTTATTATTAAATTCTTTATTTAGCTAATATTTCAGCTAATCAATAATTTACACAGGCAAACAGAATATAGTTAAAATGAAATACAATACATACTTAGAACTATTAAAACTAAAGAAATCGGTAGTCACAGCCTCATTAAACCATTTAAAAATGTAAGTCACAAACGTAATAAATAAAAATTAAAAAAAAATAACAACTAACAAAAGTAAAATAGTCTAAGAATAGGTCATATTATAAAAATACATAAAAAAGTCAAGAATACATAGAATCACTAAAAAATAATTAAATTTATAAAATACAATAAAAATACACAAAAAAAATAAGGGAAATCTAATTTGGGGTCAGCAAAGCAAATCCCAACACAAAAAGAAAACAAACAAAAACAAGACAAGCAGCTAATATACATATTACAAAATGTTGCACTCTTTTAGAAGGTATGTCTTAAGTTGAGCTTTAAAGGTTGCAAGTGAATTGACATTTTTCAAATCTTGAGGCAACTTATTAAATGTATCCAAACCTTTAAAAAAAGGGAATTTTGGCACATTTTTTTATTTTTGGGTGCAATAAAAAAATTATTTTGTTGTCTTGTACTATATGAATGTATGTCACGATTATAAGTCAATTTATTAACTAGATAGGAAGGAGCATTACCCAGTTTAATTTTAAATACGAACACCAAAACACAAAATTTAAAATATTCCGAAACTGGTAACCATCGCAAGCACTGATGCATTAGCCTAATCGGAGTATATTTAGAGCAACACAATATCAGTCTCATTGCCCTGTTTTGTAATTTTTGCAATCTGTTTAATTCATTTTGACCCAGCATACATAAAATAGTTGCACAATAATTAAAATGTGGCAGTATAATTGTATTATATATTGTAAGCTTTGACCAAAAAGAGAGAAAAGATGAACATCGCGATAAATAGTTTATTGAATTGCTTAACTTAGAAATAACAAAATTTGCATGATCTTTGAATTTTAGTTTATCATCTATTATAACGCCTAGATATTTAATTTTTGTAACTTGTTCGATGTTACTACCTCCAATTTGAATAAAGAAGCTGTTGCTAGCAAAGTATGTTTTAACTCTCTCGGTGGCTATTAACATATATTTACTTTTAGTTGCGTTAATACTTAACAGATTTCCACACATATACTTGTAAATGCTGTTCAGTGCATTATTCATCTTTATAACTAACGACTCTACGTCAGTGCCAGAAACATACACCAAAGTATCATCCGCAAACAGATGAATTTTTACTCCTTCTGACTCAACAGCACCCAGAATGTCATTAATATACAACACAAATAGTATTGGTCCCAAGTTCCAGGGGTGGAACATCATGATTGTTTATAACTTCCCCGGATGATATCCCATTAATTTTGTCCCTCAAGTAACTGTCAAACCACTTTAAGACAGTCCCTCGCAGACCAATATTATATAATTTAGACATCAAGGTGCCACGATCTATAGTTTCAAAAGCCCGTTGTAAATCCAGAAAAACTGCTAGCGTCATATTACCACAATCTATTTCACTCTTCCATTCATCAAGCACACACTGCAGTGCAGTCTCAGGGCTATGATTCCATCTAAATCCTGACTGTTTTTCGATTACTACATTATTAACTTCAATAAAGTCAGCAAGTTGGCCATATACAGTTTTTTCTAATATTTTTTCTACTGAAGGTAACTTATTAATCGGTCGAAAGTTTCCTGCTTCTACACAATTATCCTTTTTTGCACAGGCACGACAGTGGAGATTTTTAAATCTAATGGAACAACACCTTGTTCGAGAGATGAATTAATTAAATTTAATAGGGGATTTTCTATACTTTCATAAACATTTTTGATCAAAGGAATATCCAACTCATCTGGACTAGTTTTATTTTTTAATGAAAATACAGTCTTCCTTAGTGATTCTCTATCCATTAACTTGAAATCTGAAAAATAATTTAAAGAATCAGAGCCCAAACGGCCCGTACCAGAGTGTGATTGATCTATTTGATTAATTATATTATCTATGCTAAGGATATAAAATGTATTTAATTTGTCCGGCAATAATTTTTTGTCACTAACTACCTCATTATCAAACTGAATTTCCTTAATCTTATTTTTATTTTTATTTTTAGGTAGAATACTTTTTAAGGTATCCCACATTTCAGATGAATTATTTTTGCAATTATCTATTTTCGATTCAAAAAACTTAATTTTTTCCTCTCTGATAATTTTTACTGCAGTGTTCCTATTTGACTTATATATTCTATGTTTGGCTTCACACTTATTAAATTTATAATCCTTATAACTATTATCACGCAACTGCACCGCATTTTTAGTTCTATCATTCCACCATGGCTTATATCTAGGTAAAATTTTAACTTCTTTTAAGGTGCTACTTCATTCAAAACATTCATTATACTTTCATACAGGTTTAAAAATTTTATATTAACATCCCGCTCCGAAAAATCCCAATTTACACTTAATAATCTAGTCGCAATCAACCCATAATCGATATGTCGTCCTCGCGTTTCCAATACCAAGGGAACACTCTGCTGACCCTGAGACATAGATAAATCTAGAGACAATAAATAATGATCACTTATTCTAGGAACGTGTAAAACATTTGTCTGTATCTCGTCAATATTTGTAAAAACTAAATCTATTATACTACCCCCCTGCATATTGGCTCTTGTAATTTCAAATACCCCTTGTTTTAACCCTATTTCCTGTGTATATTGTTTAATTCTATTCGAATAAAAATCATTTGATATCCAGTTGATATTAAAATCGCCCACAATTATGACTGGTATCCTCACGTCACACACAAACTCATTACACCAGTTCTCAAAAAAATTTAAAAAAACTGAATCGCTACTACTGGGTGAATGATACAAACAGACTATTCTTAAAGTTCTATCATTTATATTTACTTTAATGTTTAAAAACCAATAATTTCGTTCATACGTAATTCCCTCAGTTTTAATAACTTTTATATCGCTTTTTATATACATTTGAACACCACCTGTATGTCTGCTACTACTATCTACTCTAATGCACTCATAACCTTCTATATGCACTTCAGAACTGTATATGTCACTTGTTAAGTGAGTTTCCGAGACACAGACAATCTTAGGTAATTTATTTAAAATAAGTGAATGAATCTGATCAAAGTGGGCCAACGTACTGCCAGCATTAAAGTATAAAATGTCAGATCTTTTTTTCTTTGTTACTTGTTCACCTTGACAGAGCCGGAGTCCCGTTTTCGTGTGCGACGGTGCGGTGTTTATGAAACCATACCCGTGGTGTGCCGTTGTCTCATTAACCCTTCCAACAAGCGATTGTTTTGCCTTGTGTGATTTTATTTTGTGGTTGCAGAAATTTTTTGGATTGATAAAAACCTTCATATTTTAGTGATTATTGGTTTATTTAATTGTGACTGTAATTTTGTGTTTATTGTTTGTTACTTACAATATCGTAACAAAATGCCTGAAAGGTATATGGTTTTGTCTTGCAAATCCAAAGGTAGCATACCCGGAATACCCCTTATTAGGAAAACAAGCGCCGGTCAATTCAAATATTACTGTCACAAGACCATAAACTAATCTTGAATTGGGGCTCCAAAAATCTTGTTCATTTTAATGCTCTAAGACCTAGTCATGTTCGGTGTCGCGAAAGGAAGTTAATTAATAATTTTGACAGCTGCTTTAAAAAGCTTGGTTTCTCTTTTGAGCCAGCAAGTATTTCTATCCGTCTAATCTGTATACTCTGTATGTATTCGAATCAGACCATCTTTAGAATATTGTTCTCATGTTTGGGCAATGGTATTTCCTACAACTCTTATCATTCTGGATTCCATTCAAATAAGATCTGTTCGTCTTATTATTGATCCCACGTTTACAGAAAAGCTTCCTTCTCTTTCCCACCGACGGGCTGGAAAGGATATATTACATTTTTATAGATATTTTCACCTTGTGCTCCGTGGAGTTGGCAAGTATAATTCCTCTGACAACTTCCAACAGAGCAACACGTAGTGCCACTTTTATGCATCCTTTTACAGTCCAACTTAAGAAACCCCGAACTTTTCACTTTCTTTGTTCCACCATCCCCAGAATGTCTAGACTGGAATCTGCTATCCGCAGAAGTTTTCCCTTCCCCAAAATTTAGGTCTGGTGTAGATAAACTCCCCTTTACCCCACTTAACGGTATGTTACCATTAAAGCCTCAGCCTTGGTGGACTGTCTGACGATATAAAAAACATTCTTTTGTAAAAAATTCTATACTTCTTGTTAAATTTGTTTAAGTTATCTGCATGAGGTAACACTATTTTATTGTACTTTTATACAAAAATATAAATTTATAAAATATTGTATTACCCTAAAACACAAACAACCAGTTTAAATCATGGTAAGTTTTTACTTTTCTTGGCCCTATTTCGATGATTTTTTGCATACAGAGGCGCTGATTACAAATCTAAAGTAATTGTTTTTTTTTCAACGTTTTATTTTTCAGATATCAATCCTTAAATTTGATAATTAGATTAAACTCATTTACACTATTTTGCCCTTCTTTTATCACAGAGTTCGTGATAATTATATGAAACTATCATACAATGTTTGAAATTTTTTTTGAAAAATCGTGTTGTTAATTATTTTATTAAGATTTTTAGTAACAATACGAAACTCCCAAAAATATCAACTATTTAAGAAGAAGGCTGTGAAGTGGTGCCATCAGTTATTTCCATGTTAAATATGAAGATATAAAATCCAATAATACACAATAATTTTAAATATTCTATAATAGTTTCGTTTATTAACCAACAATGTTGTGCAAAAAATTTAAAAAAAGTGAGTTAGGCTGAATTTGACATTTGATGATGTATACATGGTAGCAAAGAATTATGGAAGTCCGGACCTGACCTACGATTCACTGTGCAAACTCCGCGGGGTCGATTCCCCTATTCCCGCTGCCCTGCACGCCTGGACAATTTTGTTCTACAGCATTGGCCTCCAATACATCTTTAAACTTCCTTGGGCTAGGACCCTCAAAAATCCGCGAGTACAGTTAAGCCAGGAATCTGCAACATACGTCGGGGTCGCCATGACAACACGACGACGCCGTGGTCTGCTTTGGGACTCCTGCATATTTGCGGTGAAAATAATCAGGTCGTTTTTTTTAAAGGCAGTGAAGACACAATAATTAATGCATTTAAAAAAATTGCTTAGGTTTTAAATATATTGGTCAAGTTAAAAAAAACGGTATTTTTCAAGTTTTTCGTCAATAAAAAGCATCTATTTTAGTTTAGTAATTTCTAGTGATTTGTTTTATATTCTACGTGTAAAGACAATTAATATTTTTTTTCTCAAAAATATCAATTTTTCGATTTTTCAAAAAAAAAAAATTAAAAAATTGACATTTTTAATTATTATTTAATTATTTCATTTTTGATTATCTTTAAGAATAAACATATTTGACAACTCAAAAAAAAACTAATTTGTAAATTTTGCAAATTTTTAAACAATTATCAAAAATCGAAAAATGACTATTTAAAAAAAAATGTTCATATTGTTCTATTTTTAATAAACATTAAGAAAACAAGTAAAAGTCTTATTTTATAAGTATTACTTTATAAATTTAAATTGAATTTAATCTGAAAAATTAAATTATTAAATATTTATTCAGTTATATTCTTTAATGCGCCGAAAAGTAGGATATTTTGAAAAACAACTTGTCGATAACTCAATTTTCGAGGCGGCGGCGATTCTAAACAATTACCTAATGTAGTTTTGTTTAAAAAAAGGGTTGGTGTGCATCTGCTTATATTACAGTCTTAATTATAATCTCTTTTTGCCTAAAATAAAAAAAAATTTAAAATCCCTAAATGCACGAATGAAATGATTAAATACATTAAAATCAGTTTCAAACATTTGACAGAGAAATTTTTATTATTGTCAGTCATATTTGAATGAAGTAACTTAAAAAAAATAAAAAATCGGGATATGTCACTTTTGACAATTTTATAATTGTAGATCTACACAGCAGGCACTGTATGATGAAACAATACGCCCTCTGGTTGCTTCCGTCCTCGAAGGTTATAATGGCTGTGTGTTTGCTTACGGACAAACAGGAACTGGAAAGACTTACACTATGGAAGGTACCTATTTTTTTTTTGAGGTATAATACTAAATGGATTTGCACCTTAAAAGAAATTTAATTTATTCCAAAAAAGCTTTAAATTTAATGATTATTTTATATTTAGGTTGTGACGGTGAAGAAATGGGTATCATACCAAGAGCGTTTGATCAAATTTGGTCTCACATAGCAAGAAAAACTGGAGTGGAATTTTTGGTTAGTGTAAGATACTTGGAAATTTATATGGAGGACATAAGGTAAGTATTTTCTTCTATTTTTTTTTCTCATTGTCACTTACCCTTTTCTAAAGTACCCCAAACTTTTATAAAGATTAAAAAAAAAACAACTTGCAACTGTTACAATGTAGTTTAACTTATTTTAGAGACTTACTTCGAATAAAAAATACTAAACCTCTTGAGCTTCGAGAGCAGCCAGTTGAGGGTGTTGTGGTGACAAATCTGCACTCGCATACATGCCAGAGCGCCAAAGACATGTTGAAAGCGATGAAAACGGGAAATCTTAATCGAACGACTGGTGCGACAAATATGAACGAACACAGTTCTAGATCTCATGCCATTTTTCAGGTAATACAGCTTTGAAATATTTTAGAGCAATGATCCGAGCTTATTAGTTACCAATCTTTTCTCCCCCCCTTAGACTGTTTATTTTTACAAATTTGCCTTATCATGATAGAAATTTAATTAACTTATTAGTGAAAACACTAGGTTTTTTTTTCGAATATTTGTTTTTAATCTAGTTTGTTGTTTGTTTGTATACCCTTATAGTAATATTTAAAAAAATAATCTGCATTAAACAAAGCCGTATGTTTTAACCTTCGAGCGTATACCTATAGAGGCAGCCCTGCCGCTCGGCAGTTTGAGAAAGAAAGAAGAATCGTTGTATAACCTTTCCCTCTCGCTGCAACGTGTTGATTGGTCAGTGGGAGGGTTATACAGGGTGATTTATGAGGAAATGTCAATACTTCTGGTACATAGTCAAGGTCCTAAAATAAACATAAAAGCCTATACAAATATGGGTCCGCAAGGCCTTCGTTTTCGAAATACAGGGTGTTAAAGTTTTTATTTAATTTTTCTATTTTTTAAATAAAATCTATGATAATGTAAATATTGGGGTAAAAATTAGTATCCGGGGGTTTTTTAGTATGACGGATTCAAATCTAACCTTATTACGGCTCTTACTTGTTGGAAGAGCCACCTACATGTCTTTTTACTATTTTAAACAATCACAACTTTTTGATACGACCCTGTATTACATTTTTAAGTAAATTAAATAATTGCTTTGTTATTTTTACGTCAAAATGGTATACTTGTTAAAAGTTGATATGAGCAACCGTTTTTGAGATATTTGGATTTAAAAAAATTACGACGCATCTTATTTTATTATAGCAAAAAAAAAACAAAATGTATAATTAAACAATATGTATTTTAATTTTCAATAGAATTATTGTTCTTAAATTACGTTCGGCAAAACATAAGCTAGGTTTTATTATTTTTAAAATTTCTACCATTTACTTTTAAGCACTTGTCAGCTCTGTGAACACCCTGTATCTCGGAAACGAAGGCCTTGTATTATTTGTATAGACTTTTATGTTTATTTTTGGACCCTGATTATGTACCTGAAGTATTGACATTTCCTCATGAATCACCCTGTATACCCCTCTGAATTCTGATTGGTCCCCCCCTTCCCGTCGACCAATCAGCACGATGGAGCTAGAGAAAAAGGATATATGTACTCCTATTTTTTCTTTCCCGTACGCTTTTTTGCACGACCGAGAGAGAAAGGTTTTACCGCCATTCTTCTTTCTTTCTCATATGATTGTTCACACCTCCGAGCAACAGGGCTTCCTTCAGTAGGTATATGCTCGAAGATTTTTACGTTTCTATACTGGGTGACAACAAAATTACTACCAAGCCTCAATTATGTTATTTTGTGATATCCTATTTTAGATTATTATTGAAATGGTTGAAGGCGATTCGAAATCTATGAAAGTAGGCAAATTAAACTTAGTAGACTTAGCTGGTAGTGAACGGCAATCAAAAACTGGTGCTACCGGGGATCGATTAAAGGAAGCTACAAAAATTAATAAAGCATTGTCTTCCTTAGGTAAGTTGGAATTTAACTTATTTACCTTTGCTGGTGAGATTCTATTTTTACTGAAGAAATAAATATTTTTTTCCATTTAATTATATGAACTATGTTGATTTAAATATTCTTATTAAGTTAGTTCACTCGCGACAGTCGTAGACAAAATTATTGCCTTATAGTAAGTAAAGCCCGGCCCTTCCACAAATCAAACCGAGATTAGGATAAACATCTTTTATCTTCGTCTCTTCCATGCCATCCGCGTCGAATTCGCCCATCCCTCTCTAACAAAAATAAATTGTTGAACGGGCCGGGACTAGTACCAGTACGGATCATTATATTTTTGCCTATTTAAGTTTAATTCGTGATGCAGTATTTTGAATGGACCACAAATTTAGTGCTGTTAAAAATAACATTGAATACGTTTTACCAAAATTTAGAGGTTCTCAGTGCTCGAAAATATTATTTTCGTACACATGAGGTATGTTCGTTATTCAGTAATTTTACACTATTTTACGCCTTTTGTACCCACCTAGTTCTAAAATACACCGTCCATAAAGGTATGTACACACCGAAAAAACAAACAAGAACAAACATCAGCGAACAAACGTTTTTCTTTAGTGTAGACAGTAAAAACGCGTTCTTGTTCATACATGTTCGAGTAGACGTCGGTACATCAAAAGGTATGTACACACCGAAAAAACAGACAAGAACAAACATCAGCGAACAAACGTTTTTCTTCAGTGTAGACAGTTAAAACGGCGAACAAACGTTTGTTTGTTCTTGTTCACACATGTTCCAGTCGACGTCGGTACATTAAAGAGAATTTTTGTTTTTATGGTCATCCATAACTATTCCAACTAGTCGAACAAGAGTAAACAAACATTTGGTTGCGCTATGTAGACAGAAAAAGCAAAAAATAAACAAAAAACACATACAAAGAAAGTGAACAAGAACAAATGTTTGTTTTTGTTTGTTTTTTCGGTGTGTACATACCTAAAGAGAAATAAATTTTGTTAGTCGCCATCCATAACTTTTCCAACTGGTCAAACGAGAGTGAACAAATATTTGATTGCGCTATGTAGACAAAATAACGCGAACAATAAACAAAGAACACATACAAACAAGGTGAACAAGAACGAATGTTTGTTCTTGTTTGTTTTTTCGGGGTGTACATACCTTTAGAGCGATTACGTAAAAAATAGAATAAAATAGTGTACACTATTTCTTAATAACAAACAGACCTATGTAAACTTTCAAAAATCAATATCTTTTTCAGGTTTTTTTTCTCATATTTTTATACTTTAAATTATATTGCATTAGTTTTTAAAAATTATCCTAAGAACCGTTTTCTAAATATTCCAGAATGCATGGCTTTTATACATGACAGATATCGACAATGTTAATTATGCACAATTTGATTGTTAATATCTCGTTTCACAGACGATAAAAAATGTCGTTTTTTTCAATTAGATAAAAGACACTTTTATTAACTCCATATTCCGATTTTATTTAATTGGTAAGAAAATCCGTTTTACGAGTGAACTTCCTTAAATATATCTTTCTTATTTGAAATTCCAGGTAATGTAATATACGCCCTTGCCGAAAACTCGGCTCATATACCTTATCGAGATTCTAAACTTACAAGGCTTCTTCAGGATTCTTTGGGAGGTAATAGTAAAACTATAATGATAGCAAATGTGGGCCCTGCAAATTTAAACTATGAAGAAACAATAGTGACTCTTAGATACGCGTACCGAGCCAAATCCATAAAGAATAAACCCATTAAAAATGAAGATATTAAGGATGGTAAATTATTATTGTTGCAACAAGAGATTGAGAGACTAAAATCTTTAATTATGGAGAAAAATAACGGTGTAGAAATTAATGGGTAAGTTCTCTTTGTCCTTAATACCATTTTTAATTTTATTTTAAAATATTACGTTTATATATCACATTTTTTTCCCTGTGTGTGTCAACATCTCTGGTCGAGAAACACAAGAGATTCTCGGCGAAAGAAGTGCGTTTTCTCGATTTATCTCGAGCCTTTGAATGAGAGAAAAATGTTTTTTTCTAGTGTGGATACCGGAGAAGATGAAGAAGAATCGGATAGTGAAAGTGATAACATTGAAAAAGAAAATCAGTTAAAGATGGGCAAAATGGAAGTGGACGACTTGGCCAAAAAACTAAAAGCCTTAGAGAAACAAATGGTACACGGTGGTAAAGATATAGTAGATAGTGTAAATGAAAACGAATTGAGGCTAGAACAGCAAAGGGCAGAAATAGCTGAAAGAAAGGTAGGTACTGTATTAATTTTTTATAGTGGTTTCTGGTGTTTTTATATTAATATAAATCATCTTCCATGTTCAGCTTTATGTATAGAAATAAAAATATGAGCTATTTTTTCAGTCCCGTCTGAATAAAATAATAGACGCATATCTACTTATTTTCCCTGTAAAAGTCTTTCTTAAAATGCCTTGTGTAACAGCGTTTCAGATCCGGAATAGGTCTACCGAGCGATTTTATATATACTTTGTCAGGTAGCGAAAGTCGGAAAAACTAACCGTTTAAAAAAATTGTACATTATTTGCCATTCCTTCTATTATTTAAACACGCGAAAGCGAGGCAGCAACGAATAAAACGATACCTATTTTAAAATACAAAAAAGAATTCATGTGTGGAACAGCTGAATGGTTAAGGAGGCTGACTTCGATTCGGCAACACGAGTCCGATTCTTGATGCCGCCAAACTTTTTTAAAGAATTTAAACCGTTGTAGGTAAACAAATATCGGTAATTTTTGTCAACATATAGCACAGGAGCTTAAGAATGTATAAAAACTTTGTTTCTCAAATAATTTAAATTATACTAGTAAATATTAAATTAACAACAGTATTAGTAGTTTTTTAAAAATATAGCAATTTTAATACTTTGTATAGTTTTTTGGAGCAGCACCAAGTATTATAATGAATAAAAAATGTATGGCATGGTACTACTATTTTCTTACGATTTAAATCCATTTTTCTCATTGAATCAGCTTGTGCTGACTTTTTGAGAAATAATAAAATTGACACTGACTATTTTTTGTTGTATTTCTGCAATTGCAGAATCCCATGTTTTAATAGTGATATTACATATATTAAGGTGCTGCTAATAGTGCGAGCATTGGTCACTTGGCTCGCAAGCTGCGCTTATTACTACGTTATTAAACGGTTTCCTAATAAAAAAAATATTTTGACTTGTCTCACAGCTGACATATCGAAATTGACAAGTAATAGTGAATTTAAACTTAAAATGAACCATTGAAAATAAATATTTCGGGTTTTGTAAAGAAAACCACCCACGAAATTGGACGATTTTTAAGGTCGCAATGTCAAATATACTTTGAATAATATTATTTGAGACAAATAAATTGCGAATAAAGTAGTTTTCACCAAGAAAATCCCAATTGACATTATAAAAATTGGTCATTATTTGATAATTTATTTCAAATATTTACGATTTAGGTATATAGTTCAATCATTATAGATTTTTTTTGTAATTAATGTTAACAGATATGTGACATGACTTCCGGAATAACCTGTAGATTACTAAAAGCAAAAATCCAACCAATTTTTTTGGTAATTTTTTTAAACAATAATTATTCAAAACAAGGCCCCTTTTTTTATTTATTTAGATATTTATTCAGGTAGTACACTACAGAAAGTAAAACTTCTAAATGGTACAAATTCAGTTCACAAATTAAATATACAACTACATATACCCAACACTGCAACAAATACAAGATAAATTATTTATATTTTAAAATCGCCTTCAACGTGGCTAAGCTAATAAAAAATATATCACAGTCAGAATAAAATCTATTATATATGTACATTAAACGGTGTGCAAAACTATTTAAGCCGTAGTTTGTTCTGTGATACCTTTCATAGAATAATTGTATTTGCCGTGTGTTTCTACCAGGAACTAAAAACAATATTAAGCTTAACAGACTGTTACAATTCACATATCCATTAATTATCTTATACAAGAACAACACATGGGCACCCTTTCGCCGAGTCTGCAAGCTTTGAAGACCACAAAGCAAAAGTCATATTGCATAAGGTACATTCTTGTAGGGAAAGTGATGCTTGTACAGAAGGTACTTAACAAATTTGTTCTGAACTTTTTCAATTCTGTCTATGTGACAAGCATAACCCGGAGACCATATGACTGAACAATACTCTAAAATACTGCGTACTAAACAATTATAAATACTGGTGAGTGCCCGAGTATCGCAGATATGCTTTGTGTTTTAAATATAACCAAAAGTACTGGCTATATCACTTTACTTATAAAAGACCGTTGTGTAGAGAATTCAAAAACCTACAAAATGGTTTTTGAAAAATCCCTATCCAACCATTTTTCACCGAGAAAAGCCGGAAAAACGCTTAAAACAGACCTTTTTTCAAAAATTCGTATCTCCGTTAATTTTTAATATTAAGGGCTGATTTTTTGGGAAATGATAGTCAATAACATATACTTTGAGCTGCCGAAAGATAAAAATTGTCGCATTAATAGTTTTTGTTCAATCACACTATAAACAAATTTGGCCCTTATCTTGCAAGTGCCGTAAATATTAGGCAAATGCATTGTTAAAAATGCTTGTGAACCTAGCGCGTCGAGCGAAAATTCGCGACAAAGACGTACTGAGTCAACCGTGGAGGGGGCACCCAACAGCGAATATACGTCTCGGTCGCGAATTTTCGCTCGACACGCTAGATTCACATGCATTTTTCCCAATGTTCTCCAAATTTATATGAAAATGTGAGATATGCAATTTGTAGCTTTTAATCTCAACTTTAAAGAGCCGTTTTAAATATTCAAATCGGACCATTTGCCTAATATTCACGACACTTGCAAGATAAGAGCCTAATTGGTTTATAGTGCGATTGAATAAAAACTATTAATGCGACAATTTTCATCTTTCGGCAGCTCAAAGTATAAGTGTATGACTATCATTTCCCAAAAAATCAGCCCTTAATATTAAAAATTAACGGATATACGAATTTTTGAAAAAAGGTCTGTTTTAAGCGTTTTCTGGCTTTTCTCGGTGAAAAATGGTCGGATCGGGATTTTTTAAAAACCATTTTGTAGGTTTTTGAATTCTCTACAAACGGTCTTTTATAAGTAAAGTGATATAGCCAGTACTTTTTCTTATATTAAAAAAAACGAAAAGTCCCTTTTTTTAAATAATTATTGTTAAAAAATATGACCTGGAGAAAAAAATTGGTTGGATTTTGATTTTAGTAATCTACAGGTTATTCCGGAAGTCATGGCGCAGTCAGATATCTGTTAACATTAATTACAAAAATGACCTTTTTTTGTTATAATGATTGGACTATATAATAAATACATGCGTCGCTACAAGACGTTTATAATAAAAAACTTTGCCATTACCATTAAGATAATTTTCATTAAATCAAAAATATTTTAAACTCCAGCCAGTTACAAAACGCAATAAAAACATACCCTATTTTTGACTATAAAAAATTGAAAAATTAACATATCAGACTTTTTTTTATTTACAATTTAACGAGGAAAACCTAACCAGAACTAACCAAGAACTAACCAGAACTAGGTAATAGTTTTGAAGTTGTTGTTTGTTAGTTCTGGTTAGTTTGTTCTATAAAAAAAAAACTGTTAAGCGGTAAAAAACAACCCTCAATAATAACAAATTATTAGAAAAGTTCTGGCAACATTGCTTATTCAATACGCCAAAGAACGGCATCGTATCATCTCTTTAGTTTATATATTATGTACTATGTTTCTCAAATTTAATTAAAAGACATGAACCATCCGCATTTTTTTTATGCTCAAAGTGTTTCAAAAATAATGAACTTTCGAATATATAATCAAAAAAAAAAAACGAATTCCGTGGCTGATTTTCTTGACAAGCACCAATATTTCACAATGTACAGAAATTTTATTTCACCCATCCAAAAAGTATCTTCACCAAAAAAGAAACAGGAAAAATGTTATAAATCTGAACCTAATATTGTTGTTACCTATCACTTAGTTTCTTTAAAATTAATTTTGTTTTTATTTTAAATTTATAAAAATGTACATTTTGTGTTTTCTGTATTTGTTTTTAATAATTTTGATAAAGAAAGAAATGTTCCTTTTATAAATTATTCTCGGAACTTTTTTCTAATTTGTTTTAAAATGCCCAAAAATGTTAAATTATAGGCAAACTTCAATATATCTTATTTTCCTGGACTATAAGATGATAATTGTACTCGTTGTTAAATGGGTTGCTTAAATTTTTTTTGCGTATTTGGATCCCATATAAAAACAAATTTTATTCGAGTTTTAAATACCTTTAGTCATAGTTCTTTTTAACTGTGTGTTCTTCACGAAGTTTATTCTATTTTCGAAACACAAGACGGTGCAAAATGTCTGTCAAACCGAATGAGAAGCTATATAAGATGTTAGAAAACGTGATACGTAAGAGTAATAAGATTTTGGAAGACGTGGAACTTATCAAACAAGAAATGACCACAGTTGAGAACCAACTTACCAGTAAGATATCAAACTTGGAAACAGAAAACGCGGTACTTAGAAGTAATAATGAAGTATTGAAAGTGCAGTTGTCAAGTACAAATAAAGTTAGTCCTGTCTGCTGTCTCATTTTTAGTAATAAAATATCATTCTTTTTTACGACAAGTATGCAGACAAAATACAGAGTGCTTATTTTTTATTTATGAGATTACCTAAGAAAGCATTAAGGCATATGATTCTGCATCTATAAGAACCTTAATACAGGGTGTTTTAATTTTAGTAGTGCGACTATTGCTATCTCTGTAACAATTATTCCAGTAAATGAAGGGACAAAGCTGTAAATAAATCTGTACAGTTTTTCCTTGTGGCGCAATTCTTAGTTTATCAACATTAACAGGTGGGAAAGGGCTGAAAATGGCCCCTCAAGGCCCGAAAAGTAGGTATCCCGGTAATAGCTGCCAAAATATGCGAATTGGAGAATTTTTGTTTGGACAAAAAATGAAGATCGCCTTGTAATCTACAAAAATGGTCCTTATAATTTTTTTCGAAAAATTGATAGTTTTCGAGATAACGGGACTCAAAAGTCCCCTCATTTTAGCTGCCGCTCTACCGCTAGAATGCCGCTATCTTCATGGATTCACTTATAAGCGAGCGGACGAATTGTTCCATTACTCGAGCAATAATGTACATTTTTTAATCATTTAAAGTTCATCGGAATGGGAAAACCCGTACCTATCATTGCATATGAGTTTGGGTCCATTCTGATTTTTCTAGAATATTAAAAAAAAGCGGTCAAAGCTTTTTTCACAATATTTTGAAAGTATCTCATTAATTTATTGATATTTTTTGAAAAAATGGTTTGTTATTAACATTTCTTTTTTATAATGAGACATTAACATTTTTAAAGACAAAAATGGTAGCCTGGGTTTTTGTCAAATAAAAATTGTATTACATTAATACTTAAAATATTTCTGTGGACGATGAAGAATTGTAATGTTATATTTTAGCCATATTCTTGCCTTTTTATTAAACCTCAAAAGGTGTACTTTTCCTCTAGATCATTTAGTGTTCTGGTAGACCTTACTTGTGTGATAACACCATACGAAAAAATCCATTTCAGTTAAATCTATTGAGTGTAGTTGCCTGTGTATAGATTCAGTTATGCCAATTTGGTAGAATACCGTTTATTTCGTATATTTAAAACTATAGGAAAATATTTTGATCCCGAATAATAATTTGAATATAAATTATTTTATTTTTTTTTAATGTAGTTCACTCGTAAAACGGCTTTGCTTAAGGATTAAATAAAATTGAAATATAGGGTTAACAAAAGTGTCTTTTATCTATTTGAAAAAAAAAGAATTTTTTTATCGTCTGTGAAACGAGATATTAAGAATCAAATTGTGGATAATTAACATTTTCGGTGTCTGTCATGTATGAAAGCTATGCATTTATTTCGGAATATCTCAAAAACGGTTCCTACATTATTTTTTTAAAAACTAATGCAATATAAATCGATGTATTAAAAAATTAAAAAAAAAACTTAGTTTTTTGACCATTTTGTTAGAAAGATATTGATTTTTGAAAGTTTACTAGTTCTGTTTGTTGTTACGAAATAGTGTATATTATACTATTTTATTGTTTTTTACGTAATCGACCTTATGAAAGGTGTATTTTAGGCCTAGGTAGGTACAAAAAGTGTAAAATAGTGTAAAATATAACTAAATAACGAACATACCTCATGTTTTGTGTGTATAGTCTCCTACAAAAATAATATTTTCAAGCATTGAGAATCTTTAACTTTTGGTAAAGCCTATTCGATCTTATTTGGAACAGCGCTAAATTTGGGGCCCATTCAAAATACTGCATTAGGAATTAAACTAAAATAGGGAAAAAATATAATGTTGGTTACTGGTACTAGTCCCGGCCCGTTCAAAATCAATTTTTGTTAGAGAGATGGGCGAGTTGGGCGCGGATAATGGAAGAGACGAAGATAAAAGATGTCCATCCGAAATTGGGGGTTTAAATCGTGGACGGGTAGTAAAACTGTCGCGAGTGAACTACCTTAAGGCTAGCTGTGCTAAAATGTAACCTTTACATGGTTTTCTTTTCTAGAAACGAGAAATCGAAATGCAACAAAGAATTGAACTAGAAGAAGAAACGTGCACAGAGCTTAAACAAGTATTCGCCAGTTTACAACAGCAAGTTGATTTTAAGAGGGAGAAGCTAAAAAGGATAAACGCCAAGTTACAATCTATAAGGCAAGAAATCAAAGACAACCACGAAGTTTATTTGAAAGATAGACAGGAAATTGAAAATGCCAACGATGAGGCAGCTATGTAAGTTAATTTTTTATTAATTTTTACAAATGGTGCCGTTTTGGTACGAAAAATAAAGAATCCATAATGTTTTGCAAACTTTCCGATCTAGACTTTCCAGCCTGATGCACGCTATGTGTATACTACATGAAAGGTTTCAGCATATTTTCCTTCCAATCATAACTTTGTTATCTTTTTACATAAAGGTATAAGATTTGTTACGTAAATTTAAATAAGTATTCCAATTACCTGTGAGAAAATTGAGAAAGCTATGTCAAGTGGTTTCTGAGATATTCGATTTGGAAATCGCCCATTGACTGACTGACTGACTGCTTACTCATTGACTTATCCAAATTATAGGGCACTTCCCGAGGGAGTAAAAATTTAATATTTGGTATGTAAGTAGGTTTTACAACACAAGTAAAGGAACAATTCTGAAAACTGTCAATTGTTACTCGGAACGACCTAAAACAGGTTCGGTAATATCGTATAATTTGGGGTTTTAACCTGAGAACGAATTTTAATGCATTTTTTAAAAATTTTAATTATATAAAATACTAGCATTTCTCCTGCAGCTTCGCCCGCGTGGATTACGCGATTTCGGCCTTTTTTCCCTCGTTCTCGCGGAAAAAATTCATACTTTTGATACGTACGTCAACGACGTCTGCCCTCAGGTATCTGGCACCCTTTACACTCCATTACGTCACATCACGCTTCCCGCGCTTCATCTTTCGTCACACACTTTGCGGCGTAGCGCGCGTCTTGCGATTGAACATTATTATTTTATCGTATTTCATTTGTTATCATTTTCTATCGTATAAATGGCAGTTGTGAATAAGTTGGTACTTATACACTTCCATCCGACTTTTTAACTCCTCACGAGATGAAGTTCCAAAAATACTACCATTTTCATTCATTTCTGGGCAATTAAAAGCCTAATCAAAAACATCTATATTTACAACTTTAAAATAAATTAATAAAACGATTTTTCTATACAAACTTTCATTCCCATTTTAACCCTCACCCCAAAGGGATGTAATTCAAAAAATTTATAACATCATTTTTAATTGTAATCAATAGTCTACATACCAATTTTTATATTTCTTAATCCAGAAATGACGAAGATCAGAAGCTCAATTACCTCCCATATTAACAACTTAAAAATGTAACGAATTTTTGAAAAAACTTTCATCCCCATTTTAAACTTCCGACAGATGTAATTTCAAAAATGTTATAACAGATAATTTTTAATCATAATTAATAACCTAAATGACAATTTTTATACTTCTGAATTCAGAAATGACGAAGGTCCACACAAAAAATTATCTCCCCCTCATTCTAGCCTTTTAGGGGGGAGGGAAGTCTCCTAAAATCCTTTTTTAGCTAAAGTCTCCTTTTTTTCTGGGTAATTAGAAGTCTTATTACCAACTCCCATATTTACAACTTCAAAAATTACAATTTTTCTGTACATATAACTTTCATCCCCATTTTAACCTCCCCAACAGATGTAATTTAAAAAATATTAAAACAGATCATTTTTAAATGTTCTAAGTCCAAAAATGATGAAGTTCAATACAAATTTTCACCCCGCATTCTATCCCTTTAGGGGGTGAGTTTTTCAAAATTCTTTCCCAGCCTATGTTCATCAGCAAGGGCGTAGCCAGGATTGTACATAAGGGGGGGCTGACAAAGAAAATCCTAGATTATATTATTTGTTTTGATCGTTGTTTTTAACATATGAGTATTACATGATCAGTGGAGGTAGTAAATAAAAAATATATAAAAATCAGAAATAGCTTTATTATTTGACAACCTATCTACGAGACTCTTCACAAAATCTTTTAAAAATTTCTCGTACAATTTCACTTTTTTTCTTTAACAATTTTGTGACGAACGCTTAGCATACATAAACCGTTTAAAGTGTTTTCGATCATCGTAGACCGCAACCACGTTTTTTAAGGTCGCAAGGTCGAAAAAGACCTTTCTATATTATTCGTTGTACACGGCTGTGCCGACAAAATAATGATAGCCTTTCTTGTAGACGGGAAGAAGGTGTCCGCATTCTTTAGCACATCTGTAAACTAATTCCAATGGAAAGATGCTCTTTTCCAGCTATGTCACATGTCTCATCTGACATGACACTGTAAGCTTTCTTTGACCTGTATAATTTTATTCTTCACGACCAAGCCGCAGAAACCAATTATTTCGTTTTGAATCTGTGGGAATGTATACCTGGCTTTTTTTCCCATGTTTTAAATGCTATTTCAAATCTTGTTCACGAGATTCAATTCTCAGGTGTAAAAGGTCGTTAAAATTGCCTTCATGATTCTCTTATCCCTCAAAACCAAGTCATGAGTGCCACAAAAAATAAGTGTAGAAATTATATACGGACGGACCTAGCGGAGCGCTGAGAATGAATGCAAGCGGCGACCGGTGAAGGCGCACAACATTGGCTGATCAGTTGCCTCCCATCTCACCCCGCATCCTGCCCACCCGCTCCGCTTCTATGTATATTTTAGTTAGGGTTCTTTACTACTTTTTTAAGTTCTTTTGGGTTTTCACTAAACGTTTTTTGACTCATTTTTCTATAACAAAAAAACTACACTACCCTTGTCGTTCTAAGTGAAATTTTTTAGAGTAAGAAATGATGTAAAAAAAATTATATTAGAGATCACATCATGTATAGTTGGATTTCACAGGCCAGCCTTCAAACCTGTTAGTTTCTTAGGTCTTAACAGAAGCGTCGCAAGCTATAGAAACTCGTCAGAATTACAGTTTACCAGCGAACGACCGCTCTTCTTTGGGGGGGCAGCTGCCCCTCCCTGCCCGTACCTCGCTACGCCCATGTTCATCAGGGATACTGTGTGATTCTAATGGTAAAATAATTTTTCAAATCGGTCCAGTAGTTTCGGAGCCAATGCAAACAAACAAACAATCAAATATTTCCTCTTTATAATATTAATATAGATATGATCTAAAACTAGTATTGTTTGTCTCTTGCTGATCTCATTTATAATGTATATAGGAAAAAAGGGGCTATTCCACATGTTTTTAATACGAGAAAGGCCCCAAATATGGTCTTGTTTAGTCCTCCCTGAATGCCCCTGCACCATATTTTTTTAGATTTTTTAAAAATTACAAAAAATAAAAACTTAATTTTGATTTCTCCAAAATAAAGGGGGAGAAAATCAAAACAAAGACTTCAAAGTCAAGTCAATACCTCACTTGCTATCTATGCATAAAAATGTTTAGAACAACTTATTTAATATTTTAGGAATTTAAGACAGTCTTTTCTTATTATTGACAACTTTGTTCCGGCAGAAGAAAGAAGTAGGATTATTAGTTTAGCTCAGTTCGACGAAAACTTGGATAATTGGGTTATCAAGAAAGAAACAATTAGGATTCTTCCGTCGGAACGACCCATAGCTCATAATTACAGGCGCCCAATATCGGATTATGCCATACAGCAAGCACAGACTCAACCTAAATATAGGGTAAGTGCAGATATCTTGTGGGTAAAAGTAGGTGGCGTGTCAGATCGTGTAAGGACACAGATGGGCGCACTGATGACATAACTTCTTGAGCAAGGGAATTAAAGCGTAGTGCAGCTCATAAATACCAAGGTTGCCAAATGTGACTCAGAACGAAAATTAACGGCAAACTTATTCGCCTGCTTTAACAACACAAAATTTAAAGCATAAAGGTATTTTTAAGTAAAAAAATGTTTACTTGCGTACATAAATTTTTAATAAATTAAAGATAATAACGGGGGACTCGGCCAAATGGTCTTTATTATAGTTTTTTTAGCTTTCCGAGCTTTCCAATCTTAGATTCTTTTTCTTAGGCTCTAATTTTTTTTTAAATTATATATTTATGTTTTTTATGATTGATTTTGTCATTGTCATCATTGACAAATCAATTTAGGTTATTTATAACAGGTAAATTATTTTTTAAAAGTTTTTTTACCATTTTAAGTTTGACCCAAAAAGAGCACATACTACTTTATTGAAAGCGCTGACAGTTACGGAGAAACCCTTTTAGAGATGAGCGATATCGTAATTTTTCAATTACGCTGATATCTGTTACTGTGATTTTTTAATGTCGGTGATTTTTAAACGTGAGGTGATCACAGTTTTAAGGTCGCGTAACGTAACTCGCGTTTAAGGTGATCGTGACCCTGCTTGTTTTGTCTATGTTTATATGTTTAGGTTGTTTAGTCTACAGTCTACTTATAATAATTGGTTGCTGATTTAAACATAAAAAATGTTGATTACATATTATACATATCATATATTGTAAAAAATCTTTATACATAAGAAACTATTATGCAATGTAAAAAATATTGTATCTAAAGTTATAACTGAAACCAAGGGGGCAAGTGCTAAGTGCGGCAGTGACGATATTTTTTTAATTCTGTTATTATTACATGATATATACCCGGCTTTCATCGTGAAAACAAATGCCAAGTTGCGATCTTTGGGCATGTTCAATGGTGATACAAAAGAACAGATATCAATTCACGCGTGAAAGATAGAAGGAACGATCGTTATATGTGATTTTTAGATATCAATGAAAAAATAACAGTTCGTGAAATATCGCTCACCTTTAAACCCGTTAAAAGTGTCGTAAATGGGACACCCTGTACTTTGTCGGCGAGCGACAAACTCGGTTAGATACGCGAAAGCAAAGCAGCAACGAATAAATCGATACCCCATGTAACGAATCAAATCGTACTGGTCGAAGGCGAAAAAATAATCGCCATTTTACGTGTTAAGTTCCGTATAAAATAGCTCGCCGGTGGAGGAATACGACGCAGCGACTGCAGGTTGAGTCGGACGGCAGGGCGAAAATAATTTCCGTCACGTAAATAATAATACTGTCTTTATTTTATCCAAAGTTACATTACACAAAAATCACATGTTACACAAATGAGCACAATGAATCGTAGCGATCTGTGTGTGCTTTCCTGGTTATGTAATATCCAGTATGTATTTAAAACTTAGTCATATGAATCAGTTTTGACAAAATGAAAACTTATAAAATTAAAACAATAACAGATCAATAGTAAACATTTAAGTTAACATAACAAATTAAATTAAACAGGTACACATTTTAATCTATATAAATTGTAATCACAATTTCGTCAAGAATAGATAGGAAATAATATAAGTATAATAATTTTATAATTATGTTAAGAGAGAATTTTGAGTTAAGTGAAATGTGCGGAAAGAATAAGAGAAGAAACGCCAGGTGATTATTTTTGAATGACATGATGATTTGATGAAAACATCGCTAAGAAATAGATGACGCGAATTGCGAATTTGAGTGACTTAGACTTAAAACTGGGTGTCAGGCAATTTTCAACAGGAAGTTAATGAAGTTAAAATTAAAATGTTTATTTATTGGATTAATTAATTCAATACAAAAAATTATTTTTAATTTATTGGTTATTTACATTTTGTCTCGCCCTTATGGACCAGCTGCCACCGATAGATACGTATTTTTTTATGCTCTGGTAATTTTACTATTGAAAATTTCGTGCAAGATCTTACCTTAGACGATGTTTGCCTTGTACAAACCTAGTCCATTTTAACTTGACTAACATCAAAAGGACTGGGGTTTACCATCTTCAAAAATGGTTCTGGGATAGGTAATACACTATTTTGATATTTCCCAAAAAAATATTTTCTCGCACTATAATACAACTAATGCATGCACTGATTTATAAGACTATTCATTGTGTAAAATATTTAGGAGACTAGTACGTCTACAGAAAGTCGTTCCTAACGAAATCATATTTAATCTTTGTCTGAAAAATGATCTAATCTGAATTAACGGGTTCATATTCACGCGGGTGTGCCTTACATTGTGCATTGTGCAGTCACCTTTTTGCCGATATACACAAAACTAATATAAATTTTTTAACACTACAGATTTTTTCCGTGAAACAATATAACCGGAAAGGTTCACACCTACTCTGCAGTGTAACTACCGGATTATTAGGATTAGTTAAGATTAAATGCATTATCAAATTGATTTATAATTTTAATTGATAGTTTATAGGGTGTCCCAAGAGTGGGTTATTTACGCACGCTTTTAAAAACGAGCCACGTTAATTTTATATCATTTTTTTTTATTCATGATTATTTTTTACTTATTCTTTTAGATTTTACAACAAAAAAAACACAAGATGGCTGTTTTGTTTTTAAATACCAAGAAAGCCAACTGACCTTAAATCTTAATAACAACTAGAAAGTCAACATAGTTTTTGTTTCTAGGATATTAGCTTATGTTTTATAGCATACTGTGGTGTAAAATAAAAAACTTTAAATAAATTGCACAGAAAACCAATATTCGTGGTGTGTTAAATTTTTAAAAAGAGAATTTCATATGTTATCTTTTTAGATTAAAAATATACAGGGTGTTCAATTTAAAAAAAAGGTTAGATTCGATAACTTTTTTGAAAACGGCAGATTATTCAATAATCATTATAAAGAACCTTTTTTCAGTATCTCTTTAAATGTGACACAAAAAGAGGGTAATTGTTTAGATGTGTGGTTCCAGATACATATTTTTAATTATAAAAAATCTAAAAATAGATATATTGCCATGTTTTTTTTTTTTTTTTCTATTTTACGACGGATTTACAAATCCTTTAAGAAACATAGATATTTTTCCAGTTTTTCGTCAATAAAATGCATCTATTTAAGTTTGGCAATTTCTAGTAATTTGTTTCATATTCTATGTGAAAAAAAAATAATGTAAATAAAATTTTTCTTCAAAAATATCAATATTTGGATGTTTAAAAAAAATTCGAAAAATTAACATTTTTTTTTGTATTATTCTATTTTTGATGAACTTTAAGAATAAAAATATTTGACCACTCAAAAAAAAATTAATCATGTTGATTTTACATCCCAAAAAACTGGAGCCACACATCTAAGCGATAGCCAAAAAGAGCTCATGACGCCTATATTATTTTTTTGCACCACTAAGAGTTACGGAGATACCCTTTTAAAGTGTCGAAAATGGGACACCCTGAATATAAACTTTAAAGGAATTTAAACAATTTTGGTTAATTATTTTGAAATCTGGTTAAACTGTACCAAATGACTAAGGACTTACGAGGGAACGGTCCGAGAGGTGCATCGAGTTATGGGCTCCCACTTTGCGTGCTTATAGTGTGGGTAGGTACCAACCAAACCCTAAAAAATTGAAGGTGGAACTCGGCTTCCTTTTCGAGAAATCGCCAGTCAAAAAAATGACATTTAGTTCGTAAGTTTTAATCAATAAGAGCGCGTAAGATTTATTTTTTAATTTCTTGCTGTTTGTTAGTTATAAATTTTAACAAAACCTAAAATAATGAAAAAACACAACATCGACGGGACTCAAACCAGAACCGTCTGGACGCAAGTCTGGTTCTCATGCCACTAAGCTACTAGTCTTATCGCAGTAACGCTTAAACTGTTTGGTATATAAGCGTCCTTCCATCTTTGACTGGCGATTTTTCGAAAACGAAGCCGAGTTGGCACCTACAATAATTTTGGGGTTTGGTTGGTACCTACCCACACTAGAAGCACGCGAAGTGGAAGCCCACAACTCGATGCACCTCATGGACCGTCCCTTCGTTAGCTTAGTGTAAAGATTGAACTGAATAACTGAGATATTAGACGCTGCCTATTGTGAGAATAAATAAAAACCATTAATAAATAATTATGTCTACCTTTTGATTTTCCTAGGGCGAAAACGTTCTCGACCTAAAACTAGATATGCCTCTAAGAACAACGCAGGATTACACTCCACCTACCATTTGTCCGCAAATTAAGGCGTTGGTTAACGAAGTGATAAAGAAAGAGATGGAAAACAGTCATATTACTGTTAGGATGCCGCCACATTCCGTCGGAAGAAGCAGCACGTCCAAGTTAGAGCAAGAGGGGAAATACAAACAGGCCCTCAAAAGCCTTGTTGACGTCAACAGTTTAAAGTAAGTATTTAAGTGGTTACACCTAGTTGGAAACTCGAAAAAATGTGTTTTTTAAGATTTTTTTATGAAGAGGCATTCTATTTAACAAATTTAAGAAATACATGAACATGTAGCGAATTCTTTAAGCTTTAAAACTTCATTGTTTGTTTTGAAGAATACCCAGTTGTATTGCCCCTGTAGACGATCTCCGAGGTTGGGAAAAGCACTATTTCTTGTAAGAAGCAAATTTCTGCGGAACGTGCGAAGCGAGTTCCGCAAAAGAATGTGAGTTATGAAAAATAGTGTTTCTTAACGCGGTTTACACAATATTTTTTCTAATTTTGAATATGATATGATTCTTTTTACTTCAAGTTTAAAATATAAAAAAAAATCTAAACTCATTGACGTTGTCAAATATCTTACTTTTTATCACCAGTTGCGAAAAAACTTTACTTTTTGTAACTAGTTATAAAAACTAAGATATTTGACAACGTCAGTGAGTTTTAAAAAGTGTCACTTTAATTGTCAAAAAGAAAAAATAATTTTATTGTTTTTTTTTGGAATGTTTTTCGGTTTTAGGCAACCAACTTGAGAGATGTTTTAATGGTTGTTTTTCCAATAACAAGGTTATAAATAGACTAAATGTTAGTTTTGTTATTATAGTTGCCTATCGCATAATCGTTTATTAATAGATAGTCATGCATTAATTAGGGCTATTAATGAATAATTTTATATACATTAATAATAATCATAAATAAACGATCGCCGGAAATATATATTTATGTATTAAGGGCTTCATAGTCCTAGTCCTAAAGGTAATAGAACAATCTTGTTTTATTAATTTTTCCTGTGTTATTACTTAGAGCCATTTTATGCATATGAATTATTCTGACCTCACCTGTCGCCTTAAGACAATTACACTTTATTATTTTGACAGTTAACCATTGCAACCTTCAAATTTTTCTCTGACTTCTCTTATATAGAACATGTCAGATTTTTTTTTTTTTAATAAAAAATTTTGGTTTAGAATTTTCTTACGGAATTTCACGCGTCTTTGAATTTAATGTACAGAGTTTTCATTGTGATCAAAGGTGATACTCCCTAATTGTGATATTCGATTAACTGTGATATAAATATAAAGATTATGTAATTCTGTTGTCAGTCCTATCTGGGTTGGTATTATTATTAGTTTTGGTCTAATCTAGTCTACCACTGTAAAAATAAATTTTCTTCTTCACTGTGATTTCCTTATTGTAATTGTATTTTTAATTTGTTGTAATTTTATTATAGTAATTGTAACAAGCGTATAACATCAGAATGTACTGTGTTCCAACTTAGTCACACACAAGTTCGCTTTGTGACTTATGTTGGACATCTTTGTCTTGTAAAATTATTGTGTATTTTTGTATGAAATATATTATTATTATTATTATTATTATTATATTTTGACACCCACTTACAACGATAACTAAAAAGAAAATATTTTTTTTGTGTAACAGTTTCATGTTTTTTTATCTATTATCTTTTGAGCATAACCAGAGACACAAATAAACATTAAAAATTTAAAGGAAATAAATAAGTTAACTTTTTTTTTAATAAAACACCCTGTAAACTTTTATTTAGAATGAAAGGTCTATTCATCTTCTTTTTAAAAATATATAATTTGATGGCATTTCGTTCAGCAGTTTTAAAAATATTCAGATTTTAAAATAAAAATTCAAATAACAGTAAAAAACATTCCATTGAAAAACAATTTATTATGAATTTAAAAAATCTAAAAAAATTAAAAAATTTTAACGTAACTCTTCCACCAGTTTCTCCGCACTTGAAAATGTTTCTTCTTAACTTAACAATTGATCGCGTTGTAAACAAAATCGGACCGGTTCCTATTAAGTAACATAATTTAATTTAAAATTTTTTGTCTTAGTATGTTTATATTTTCTGGCCTTTCATAATAATTTTTATTTTTTAATTAACCCCACAAAAATAAATCCAGGGGGTGTAAATCGGGGCTATTGGGCGGCCATCTAAGAGTGCCATACCTTCCTATCCAAAAACCATGTTTCTCGTTAAGATACTGAGTAAAAAAACGTATGAACAAATCAAATGGTTTGTCTTCCAATACAATGTAGATTTTTACTATTATTTAATTTTAATAAAATAAGTAAATAAGAAATAAGTAGAAAGAAAAAGCTTTTATTGCGTTGTATTAGGTAAAATCAAATAAGTTTACCACATGTCAAAAACATCTTTTTTTAATATTTTTCAGAACTCCACCAGCAAGCAGGCCAGTACCACCTAGATCAGCTAAATCATCCTACCAGTTAAAACAGACCTAAGTATTTTATTATTTTTTGTGATATTTTTTATTTTAAGCTATTTTTTACTGTACACTTTGTTCTTGTTGCTTTATTTATATTTTATACAGTTTTTATTTTTATATAATTTATTTTTGAGACTGCTTTAGCATATCGTTGAGATTATTTCAGTTAAAATGCAAAGTATGATTAACCAATGATTAAAAACTCTTACTGTCGGCATTCAAAATAAAAGTGTTCGTTTCTCGAACGACACAATATTTGTGACATTTGGAGTAGTCTAGTCGAGAAGTGTGTTTCCTGCCTGCGAAAAATAGTTAGAAGGCTTCGAAAAATATGGGCGATAGCGAATGTAAATCTTAAAAAGGCGTTTTGAGGATTTTTTCTGCCAATAAAAATTACAATTGTTATTAACAAAAAACGAATAAAAAAAGGCATTTCGATTTTTTATGATAACTCAAAAACCATAGCAGAAATTGCAAAGATCCTTGAAGAGGAGAAAATTTCCGATAAAAAAGTCACAACTCCCGGAGTTCTATCTCCATTATTTATAATTTTAATTTAACGCTAAAAATGGGCCTCCGCGCGACGTTTTTGGTTGGGCGCTCGGCGTCAAAACCGAGTATGTAATAGTTTTTAGGGTATTAAATATTAATTGAAAAATTTTAAAAAAATATGGTCTTTTTTCTCTTCTTTAAATCTGTACACTCTGTATGTATCCCAAATCAGACCCTCTTTAGAATATTGTTCTCATGTCTGGGGAATGGCATTCCCTACAACACTTAGCATTCTGGACTCCATTCAAAGAAGAGCCGTTCGTCTTATTAATGATCCAACGCTCACAGAAAGGCTTCCTCTTCTTGCCCACCGTCGTGCTGTAGGGTATCTGTCGCTCTTCTATAGGTATTTTTACGGCTTCTGCTCAGAGGAATTGTCCAGTATAATTCCTTCTCTGGCAGCTCCCACCAGAGCAACACGTAGTGCAACTTTTATGCATCCTTTTACATTTCAGTTAGAGAGAACCCGAACTTCCCGCTTTCTTCGTTCCTTCATCCCTAGAGTGTCAAGACTATGGAACCTGCTGCCCGCAGAAGTTTTTCCTTCTCCTCCCAATCTTCAAAAATTTAAGTCCCGTGTGAACAAACTCCCTCTCACCACACTGAAGACACCCACGGTACGTTAGTACTTAGGCATCAGCCTTCGTGGACTGTCCCAAGAAAAAAAAATGTTTATTTAGAACACTTCAAAGAATTTATTCCCGAGGAAAATTTAACTTAAAGTTATTTTTCCAACAAGTTAGACAATTGTCAATTAACAAAATTATTTCGAGCTTTCGTCCTTAATGTACCTACATTAAAATAATGCTTAATAATGCTGTATAAATTTTTCTCTTTGTGAAGCCCTTCTTATTTACATACTTACCAAGATTACGCCATAAAAGTTTTAAAAAGTTTTATGCTTTGTTTATAATAATTTTATAACTTTAACGAAAAATGAAAAATCAAAGTAATATTGGCAAAGTTATAAAATTATTATAAACAAAGCCTTAAAAATGTTTAAACTTTTATGGCGTGATCTTGTTAGGTATGTATATGTCGCAGGCGTATTGAATAATTCGGCTTTTTGCAAAAAGACTAGGTGTTTTGCAAAATGCCGACGTTTTGAACAATTCAATACATTTCTGCAACGAACCTGGCTATTCTGAGGCGTTTTGACTAACCAGAGCTAGCGAATTAAACGGTAATTAAATTCCTTTTGAGAATGACAAAACATTAAATTTAGTCATTTTTAATAATATGTGTTTCTCAAGATTTAATTAAGAATAAACAATTTAACAGCGGCATTATTTTTTAAAACTATTATTTTTTAAAACTAACCACAACTAGCCTAACCTATTGTTCAAACGTAAATGAGAAATTAATTGCACTCTTTAAAAAAATGTACCGCCTTATTTTACAAAGAAACTATGGACTCGATCCTGAGTCCATAGTTTCTTTGTAAAATTCACTGATATTTTGGAATAATATAAATGTATTTCTTTATAATAATCGTCCTTGATATAGTGCTCAATAGTAAGGTCATCGGTGATTTCATCCATTCTTTTTTACTTTAAAAAGGTAATAAAACAGAAACAAGTGTCTTGGTTAATCTCGTACAATAACAAATAATGCATACATTTTAGGTTAGAGAAACTGCGTAAACGTAGGTTCAACGTTTCGTGAAATCTGACCAGTCATTTGTAACAAAAATGACATAGTTGTTCAATCCGCCTAGCTCTTCTTAGTCATTTTGCAAAACGCCGGAAAATAGCCAGAGTCGTTGCCGAAATGTATTGAATTGTTCAAAACGCCGGCATTTTGCAAAACACCTAGTCTTTTTGCAAAAAGCCGGATTATTCTATACGCCTGCGACATATATAAGAAGGGCTTCACGACGCGAAAAATTTATACCACAATTATTTAATTTTTTTTTAATGTATAATGAAGGTGAAAGTTCAAAACAATTTTGTTAATTTACAATTGTCTTGTACTTGTTGAAAGATTAACCTTAAGGTAAATTTTCAACGGCAATAAATTCTTTGAAGTGTTCTGAATACACCTTTTTTTAAAATTTTTTAAATAACAATTAAATACCCTAAAAAAATATTTAGTTTAACGTACTCGGTTTTGACACCAAGCGTGTAACCAACAATGTCGCGCGGAGGCCCATTTTCAGCCTTAAATTAAAATTATAAATAATGAAGATAGAACTCCGAAAGTTGGGACTTTTTATCTTCAAGGATCTTTTTTGCAATTTCCGCTATCTCTTATGGGTTTTGAGTTGTCATAAAAAATCTAAATGGTTTTTTTTTCGTTTTTTGTTAATAACAATTGCAATTTTTTATTGACAGAAAAAATCCTCAAAACGCCTTTCTCAGATTTGCATTCCGCGTCGAATGAGCTATTGCTCATATTTTTGAAGCCTTCTAACTATTTTTTTTGGGGAACACACTTCTCGACTAGACTAGGACACTTTCCTATGTAAATATAATACAATTTGAACAGATTTGGTGTTCCTAATAGGTTTATTATATGTGAAACTTAAGTCCACGGGTAAAAATATCGCACATTCGCAAAAACACTGTCTTATCTCGGAAATTAACATTTTTCAGGAGGAAGAAAGGCAAGTTTTTAAATTAAACTTTTAATAGTTCATTTGTACGACCGGGCGTAAAATACAATTTTACGCTCTCATTTGAGTATAAAGAGTAAAATTGTACTTTTACGCTTTAGGGCGATAAAGTAACCAAAACGTCTGCACTTATAAATTTATAAAACAAACATAAAATAAAATAAGACCTTAATTTTTGGTAAATCGACAATTTATTTATTTAACGTTATGTTAAAAGTATACTGATTACAATAGAAAACATTAAAACCTTTTAACTTTTCTCCTGCCGATTCTTTTTGAGGCATAATATCAATCTCTCTGGTGGTAACATTGAAATTTCCAGGGAGTTTGTTGTGCTAAAACTTATAATTTTTTTGGCTATTTAAATTGCACGCAATCTTCAATAACCCTCAGCCATAGTCGAGGTGCGCCAACCTCCATGGCGCTTCACAGTCAATAAATCGCCTCCTTCAGCCTCAGTTATCTAATAAAATCACCATATTCCTTTTCATAAATTAGACTTGACTTTTCTGGCAACAAATGTAGACAAACTTTCTCTGCAGCTTCTTCTATTTCTGGATTATTTCGGCTTATAGTTAAATTAAAAAAACGCTTTTTTGACAACTTTGTTGACACCACATGTAATTATTTCTTTGTAGTCTGGTCAACATGTACCAATTTAGATGAAATTTTTGTATATTCTTTGAAAATTACGATCAAGGTGTCATTCGATTTGGAATATTATGTAGAAAGTTTAAGGAAAAGTCCCAAAAGAGCCCGATAAAAATTACAAAAGTTATCAATTTTTAAAAAAGTAGGGGTTTATTTTTTATATCTCGAAAACTATCAAAGATATTCAAAATTTGAGAAAAGATCTGAAAAGAGGAGAAAATTTCCTAAAAAATAGTCCAACCTCCCGAAACTGTATCTTTAATATTTATAATTTTTACAGAGCCCTGAAAATAGCGCTAAAAGCGGGTAGTCTGGCTTCCGCGCGTGTTGTTACCGTGTCCGAGTGAGGAATCTAGAGCGGAAAACGGACTACCCGCTTTTAGCGCATTTTCAGGGCTCTGTAAAAATTATAAATATTAAAGATACAGTTCCGGGAGGTAGGACTCTTTTAGGAAATTTCCTCCTCTTTTCAAAAGTTTTTTCAAATTTTGAATATCTTTGGTAGTTTTCGAGATATAAAAAAAAACCAAACCCCTACTTTTTTTAAATTTTTTATAAGTTTTGCAATTTTCATCGGCCCCTTTTTGGGACTTTTCCTTAAACTTTCTACATAATATTCCAAATCGGATGACACCTTAATCGTAATTTTCGGAGAATACACAAAAATTTCATCCAAAAAGGTACATGTTGACCAGACTATTGGTAACTTAAAGTTCTTTAATCAATTTGCTTAAGCTTGGCAGTAACACCAGCAGTACTAGTGTTAACAAAAATTAAATAAAAATAACTACAGAAAATGCTTAGTCGTTAATTTCAGTCGTACAAAAAATATTGTTTGCATAACAACTTTCAACAGCGGGCGTAAAAGCGCTATTTTCCGCTCTTGGTACAAAAATAACTATTTTACCTTTTAAAATCAAGATTTGACATAAAAAAATTCTTGGTGGTTATTTCAATATTTATTTTTGTTTACTACATTGAGTAAAGATAATACTCGCGTCTAGAGATACCCCGGCTTACGAGCTTCTTGACAGTGTTGACACATGAAACATTTATTATACAGAGACTCGGAGCGTTATTTAAAAAGTAGGCTTTTTCTAAATAATGCATTTAATGTAAAAAAAGTAAATCATGGGTCTCCGCATTTTTACGTCTGATATATAATTGGGGAAAATAAAAAGCCGCTTTGCTAACCAGAACTAACCATGACCGACTAGAACTTAGGGCTTTTGAATATGTCTAAATTATCCCTACATAGAAGTTATTAACAAAATTTTTATAATTTTTGATATGGTAGAAGTTACATATTTTTTAAAAGTGTAATTATATATTCCCTGGGTTTTTCCTAATACGTTGTTAAAATTTTGTTTATAACTTCTACAAATAATTTACACAAATTCAAAAGCTAAGTTCTAATGGGTCATGGTTAGCTCTGGTTAGCAAAGCGGCTTTTTATTTTCCTCAATTATATTTCAGACGTAAAAATGCGGAGACGTATTAAAAGAAACCCTAAATTATTACATTAAAATGTCATTTTTTAGCCGAGTCCCTGCACAATAAAGCGTTTCATGTGTCAACACTGTCAAGAAGCTCGTGAGCCGGGGTATCTCTAGACGCGAGTAAAGATAATTATGTGAATATTTTTATGGAAAACTTGAAAATGCCATAACTCCTTCTAGCGGGCGGTTCGTTAACTTCCGGAATATGTCGCTGTTATAGCACTTAGTATAAAACTAAAGAAATATTTTTGTGTGAAAGGTGAAAAATAAGGGGATTTTACTTTTGACCCTGTTTTTGTGGGGGAGCGATATGATTTTATTAAAAAAAATTGTCTTCAGGACTAGAATTCTGTAAAAATATAAGAAAAGTAAAAGTCAAAATAAGAATCACGTGTCCTTGTTGCCCTTAAAGGTAACTTATAGGTTTGTCACTGTTTCGAAAGAGATAGAGAAAAAGAATGTCAAAAAAATTGCTTACAGAATCGGGCCCCAGATGCATTATTGGTATAATCTTGGAATTATTTCATTTGCTTAGTGATAATTTTGAAACTTTAACTCGCTCTAGAACAATCATTAGATTCAGCTTCTTTGCATTTTTCCTTAAAAAAAATTATTTACAAAGTTCCGAATACGTGTTTGATAACAAACCAAAAAAAAAAAATAAAAAATAAAGAGACTAAAAGCTATTTGAGAAACAAGGGTAATAACATGGGGGATGAATGATGAACATGTAACGGGCGCGTTAAGGATGGAAATCATTAATCGCCAATCAATGCCTGAGCTCCTTACAATATTTTTTTAGCCATAATCAAATTGCAAAGCAAGAAAGGGTTATGGAATGTGTCCTTTAGAAAGGACTGCCCTCCAAAAGAAAGTAAGATAAAATACTTTTAAGAAATTTGGGATAAAAACAATAAAATAATTGATTTAATAAAAAAACATAGGAAAATCACGTCAAAAAATTACTAATTAAATGATTAAATCGTAATAAAGGGCTGCGAATGATTGATTTTGCATACATTATTAATACTTATAAACCCTTTTTTCAAATTTTTTTACAACGATTATATTCCTTAAAATATATTTTTTTACAAAATTACACGCCAAACTAGAAAATTTCTTTTGAATGGTACCAGCGAAAATTTTTTTGTCTCAAATGAAATTTAAAAAGGAATATTATGTGTTTTTAATGTGGAGCTTATAGCGCACACACCGGAGCTAACCAGTCTTATTATCATTTTTTTAAATGTAAATATTGATAAAATAAAAAAATATTAAAATAAAATAATTTACTTAGATTTACAAACGTATCCAGTAATGCCCATGACACGTTTCATGAAGTGTTTGATTAGGTAGAAATTTCACATAGTTGTTTCGATAGGACAGATGCGTAAGTAATTGACTGATTGCCTGACCTACTTAAGTACACCAAGATTGCGCATACAGGAAATCCGCGCAACTTTTATTTTCATGTTTGCCAATCGTTAAACCCCTGAAAAAGTTATTGGCTTTTTGACATTTTTTTATTATTTATAAGTAAGACGCTATTAAAATTTCGGCGTGAATCAAACACTTTTTTTGGCCAAAAAAATTTTTTACATCTTTTCAACCTGGTATACCCAGGTAGGTCAGGCAATCAGTCGATTACTTACGAATCTAAAATTAGTTTTTTCCGACAACCTTTGGTTTTTGAGTTTTGGGGCCTTCAAGTGAACTAACCTTAAAATTCTGCCTTCTTGAAACTGATTACCAACAAATGGGAACATACACTGATTAGGCACTTATATCTTAAACAAATACACTAAAATTTACAATAATTTATTGTCTATTTTAAGTAAAAATTATCTCAAATGAGTCCACTTTTCTGTACGTTGTAAGAAGATATATGATGTATAACTGGTTGCCTGATTCATAATTAAGTTGTAAAGATATAAAAAACTGGATTTATTTGAGGTGTTTTTTACTAAAAATAAGCAATAAACTTTTGTAAATTTTAGTGTATTTATTTTATATATAAGTGCCAATCAGTGTATGTTCCATTTTGATGGTAATCAGTTTCAAGAAGGAGGAATTTTGGAAAAATGTCCATTTTAAGGTTAGTCCACTTGGAGGCCTAATAACTCAAAAACCATAGGTTGTCAAAAAAAAAAGATTTTAGATTCGTGATCAGCGCCCAAAAAAAAACCCATATGCAAAAATTCATGAAAATCGGCTGGTGTCCGTAAAGTAAAATTTTACCATCTATCCTATCGAAATAACTATGTGAAAGGAGGTGGGCATAATTCGGCCTTTTTTGCCCATCATATTCGTGAAAATTCAAACTTTTACTTTGGGTCCATTATTGTATTTATAGTAAGTCCAAGTATCTTCATTTACATCTACAATGAATAGATAAAAAAATCAGAATGGCAAATACAAAAAAAAACCTTTAAACTTGCTATTTTTATTGAATTTTTGCCATTTTACACGTTTTTTGATCTTTTATTTTAAAAAAAATTATGATGCAGTCAACCCACCAAAATAAATAAATGCGCGTTTACAAACCTATTAAGTGTAATTTTAAAGATAAAAAAATATGTTGGTGCACAAAGCGCATTATATATTTTTTTAAAATAAAAAATCAAAAAACTTGTAAAATGGCAAAAATTCAATAAAAATTGCAAGTTTGAAGTTTTTTTTTTGGTACTTCCCATTTTGATTTTTTTACCAATTCATTGTAGATGTAAATAAAAATACTTGGATCATTATAAATATAATAAAATGGCCCAAATTAAAACTTAGAATTTTCACGAATATGATGGGCGAAAAAAGGCCGACATTTACCCACCTTTTTTCCAACTGAATTAAACATTCATTTAATATGGGTCATGGGCTATAAGCTGAAACTTCTTAAACCCGTAACAGTTTTAGTTTATTGAATACGGCTGTTAGTATTTTGTGTTCACATTATGGTCTCAGTATAGTATGATTCACTATTGTCTATTTATTTGTGATATCCTTATAAGGTCTTTAAATACCTTAGCACGCCACACTAACTTATTTTAAATTTAGTAAGATTATGCAAAAAATGATCAGTTTTTAAAATGTGTTTAACACCATCACTTACTGTTTTTATATGGGCTCCAATTTTTTTTAGACTGTTTCATATTACATACTTAGGCTTCAGTCTTCGTCTGTCCCAAGATAAAAAATGTACTTTTTGGTTTATGTTTATTAAACATTATTTACACGTCTAAAAGAAGCATGGAAATATTAAATATTACGCTGCATTTGGATTTTTATTATGCTTTACTACTGCAGATATAAATCTATTCTATTAACAGCGCATGACCCATACGTGACTCAAAGAAGAAATCTGGTTCTGTTTAAACCGTAGTTTCTGTATCGCCGTGAAACAAATGCTCAAGTGTTAACCTTGCAAGGTTTTATATCAGTACAAAAACGATCTAAACTTGAAACGATTTCTTTATCAAATCACAACACTTCATTTGAAAATTGTGAAATTACCTCTTCTAAAAAAACTTATTAGTTTGTAGTTAGTAAAACTTGTCTATAACGGCCACCATAAAATTAAGAATAATTGGCCTTTATAGAAGGGTGGCCAGTATTGCCAGGTAACAGTTGTTCAACCATTCGAGGCTACAAAATTTTCCAGTTATAAATTGCTTGCTGCCTCAAGTGCTTTTTGTTTAATTAACGGTCCAGATATTGGAACATTTTTACCTCTTGCTTTGCAGAATCAATTGTAGAAGACTTGATCTACTGCCAGTACTGCAGACTTTGAGAATTTCCTCTTTTGTTCTAAATTAACACCTTCTTCAAACATTCGTTTTAGTTCAGCGTTATTCCTGATGATATTATTTATTTTGAAATTTTCCCACCATAAACTTTTCAGCCAGTTTTCGCGAACCCAAAGCGTACTTTTTACTTTCCGCGATAACATCATTTTTTTCCTTTAGTGACAAACCTTTTTGTTTTAGGGACATGATTAAACACTTTTAGATCCCGAACACGATACCTTTATTCTTATTGATTTAAGACACAACTAAAAATTTAATGTGAAGATAATCCCCCAAGCCACTAATGTTATTTAAACCTGGCCATAAATATTGTTGGGTATTTTCACCTTAAAAATTTGCAGAATACAATCATAAAATTAAAATACAAATTAGCCCAAAGAAATTCTGGCCAATATGAAAAGGTTGATTTACCTGAAATAGGTTATAAAAATTGAGATTCGTCTGGCCGTTTTATAAAGGTGTCCATTATCTAAGGGTATTTATATAGGGAATTTCCTATAAAGTAGATTTTTGTTAGCATGAAAGTGGCCGATATAAAAGGGTGTCCGTTAACACAAGTTTTTCTGTACCAGATATATTTTAACTATGGTGTTTATTTTTTTGTTTTTAATTTTGGGTTGTCACAGAATAGTTAAAAAAACATTATTCACCAAACTTTGTGTCTAAGTAAAAATCTGTGTCTATCGTCTTTCACTTTAAAAAGAAATTAGAGTTTTTAACAAATTCCTTTAAATATATCTGAAGAACAAACATTGAACAGGTTCACAACGAGGAGAAACAATTACCAAGTATACCGATAGTAAACCAAAGAATTTTCAACTGAAAAAATACTAATGCGCAGGTCGATCCAAAGGGTTCTTGCTTTTTATAGGGATCGAAATGATCGTTTGGAAACTGTTTACCAACGATCAAAAGTTTGGTTGGATAAGTAAAGGGGTCGTGTAATAAATCGTCACCTATCGGCTGGAACAAACCTAATAGTAGTATTTTAAGTAACCAGGATTTAATCACGCGGGTAACGTTTACTTCGCAAGGGTTTAAAGCACTTTAATTATGAGAAACTTGTTTTTTTATTTTTATTATAATTATATTATTATTTAATTGTGAAAACACAGCTGAATTTACAGATATGCCACTGTCGTCAATCTTGTTGAGTGAGTTTTCTAAAGTAGAACATTTTAATTTAAAACAAGCAGCTGCAAAGAATTAAGAAGCAGTGTTGCCTGCAAAAATAAAAAACATTTTTAAACACTGTATAAAACGTTTTAAATACGGTGCCATAATAAAAAAAATCAAACTTTTATTATAGCTACCTATAATTTTTGTTAATACCATGAAAATTATACTTTCTGTTGTTCCCCGTGTTTTATTGTAAACAAAAATTGGAGCCTATATTTTTTTGTTAATGTTATGCAATGTATTCTAGTCTTTTAAACGTATTATGAAATCGTTTCTGTGATGTAAATTGTAATAGTTTCAATACAGCTAGCTTAAGCGTATTATTGTAGTTTTATTTAATTTTATCCACAATTCTGTCACCTTATAGCAGGTCAGTCATTAAAAATATGGGTGCAAATTTCATTTAAAAATCCGATACTTTATTAAAATACCAGTTTCTGGAGAAAGTTTATTGGAAAACATCATTTATTTCATTTATTCTTAATGAGATCTAGCTTAATATAAACAAACTGCACCTGAATTAGACAATGCTAATATAACAAAAACAGACACTAGCTAAAATTGTCTTAAAGGGTTTTTCCTTATAATTCGGCATGCTTTTAAAGGTATTATTTAAAGGAATACAAAAAAGTGATCTATACCAAAGTTTTAGGATTTTTTATGAAGAGTTTAGATGTTATATTTAGAAAAAGTACTGACGATCGGAAAATAGAAAAATCAGGCATAGAATTTTTTAAATAAAAAAACCCTGTATTTTATTAAAAATAAGAAATCTTAGCGTTTCCCCCTTTTTAAAAATATATAATATGTCTATTTTTGGTTAAGCAGATTTGTAAAAATTCTACTTTTAATTTAGGTCTATGTTGGATCCAACTTGACCAAGGATGACGACAGATAACAAAACAAATGAATTGATGTATTTTGTACTCAAGCACTTGTGTTGTTTATATTATATCAATTCATTTGTTTTGTTGTCATCCTTGGCCAAGCAGGATTCAACATAGAAGTTCTGTTTTGCTTGACCTATTGCATAAAAAATAAAAATTTAGAGTCGAATTGTTACAAAACTGCTTATCCAAACATAGACATACTATATATTTTTGAAAAGGAAAAAACCCAAAGATTGTATATTTTCAATAAAATACAGGGTGTTCCATTAATAAAATATTTTTTCCGAATTTTCTATCGTCAGTTGTTTTTCTAAATGCCATATTTAAAATTTTTATAAAAAGTCCTATAACTTTTGTCAAAACTACTTTTTATGTGTTTCATTAAATACTCCCTTTAAAAGCATGCCAAATTATAATGAGAAACCCTGTACATACAGGATTATTCAACGAGGACGGAGGTTCTTTAATTCTACCTATACTTTTATTTCAAAGAAAACTGACAGCCATCCTACATAATTTTTTCCGTCGAATCCGAAAATGAGGACTAAAAAACAATTAAACATAAAAAAAATGATTTTTTTTTAAGAAAGTCCAATTTTTTATGTGATTATCTGATTCTTCGTAAATCTGTTGATCGAAAATGATATATTGTTAATTAAAAAACGTCTATTTTGTGCTCGTTTAAATCGAGAAAATGTTTGTCTACCTTGCCACCAACACCTGAGTGACATGGATGCCTCTTCACCCTTTGGCAGTAGTGTAATTTAGACAACTTAAAAATCAAGTTTTAAAACTGTTTATATATTTCACGTTTATATATTTGTTCAGCGCAAGTGCGTCCCCCATGTTAAAAAGGCGGCTTCATTAGTGCATCCTACCGTAGAATTCCACAATTGTATTGTTACGACGATGGATGAAGTGCCATGGTCGTCCGCAAGGACTAAATAAAGCCGAACTAGTTAACAAGTTAGGAAAATAAAAATTTCGAAGTCAAGTAGAACTGTTTTCTACTTGTTATGATAATAAGTAAAAGCAATTACAAAAAAGAAAACATAATTCTTATTTGTTTTAGCGAGGTTCTAGTGACTTTTACCTACGACAAAATTTATTATTTATGGTTATGGCATGAGCTATTATATTTATAATTAATTAAATATATTACCTTATCACTAGTTTTCTTTTTATACATCTGATGGGCTCTGGATATTCGGTTGTTGGACCACATTCTCCTTCAAAATGAAGTAAACAAATATGTTCTTTATTAGGTACCACTATCAATAGGCATGATGACTGAATATAAAACACTAAAACTATACGAGTATAACCACATAATGAAACGTAAACAAAAGATTACAAAACAAGTATTTTTTAATTATTATTTTAAGCGAGGTTAATTAATATTTTTATAAAATAAAACTACCAAATACGACAATCCGCCATAATGTTCTGAACGCCAATCAGAGCGAATGACGTCAAGTTAGAGTAAACAAATGATCATAACCTATGTTTTGTTCTCGTACTGTTGGTTTCTCCGTTTTTTTACGAATATATTGTTTTCAGTGTTAAGTTTGCTTTTTTGTCTATAATAACGTAACTCAGGGAACGAGGATTTATAAAGGCAAGCAGCAATAACTTGCCTAGAATCGACTTGTTGATGCTGGGAGAGTTTCTGGCATCAAAGATTTTTGTTCTGCAGAATTTAGAAATGTCAAAACTTCCTTGTAAGTATGATATACTTTCAAAACAATATAACATTAATGTAAGAAAATAAGCCCTAACCTTATTAAAACTCTTATTTATTAAACAAGTTTTAGATTAGATGAGGTTGTTTGTCATTGGATCTTTCTACTACTTAGAGACCAAATACTTACACATAGCTTTCTTTATTTTAGGTCCTCCAGGGCATCTTACGGCGACGATGCTATAAGTAACTGTAGTGTAACTTGTATTAAAGTATAACTTTAAATTTCATGTTAAGGTTCCTTGCACATATAATAAGAGGTAGAAACCTTTATTTTATTAATGTACACATCATACTCTACCAACTAGCATGCGTGACCATATTGTAAAAGTGGGGCCCAAATACCTTAGAATTTGGGACAAGGTTCTTTGGAACAGTAATAGTTTTCAAGATTCAGTTCGGTTGGGGTCAGGGTTGCCACCTTTTGGGGAAAAAAAATCAGGACAATCGGGCGATTTTCAAAAACGTTCGGACTAGTTCAGAGTTTGGTCCAAAACAATATGACCCATAAGACAGACTATAGAAAATAAAACTAGGTATTTTGTGTTCTTATGTGTAGGTATTTATTTTTTATAATTATTTTTTCCATGTGTAATTCTTATTGCTACGGGCCGCTTTCAATAAGTCGACATAATTTTTTATATTTATTTATGAATTCCGAACAAGACATGCCTATGTTAAGCGAAATTAGCAATTCAGCTCTTATTAATTCAACTGAGCAACGGTTTCTGATATTTGACCATTTCATGGTCATTAGCGAAAATACTCGCTCAACATAGGCATTTGACGGAGGTATCGTCAACGCACGAGATACAACGCTAAATAATGGGTTTAACTTTTGCGGCTTTAAATATTTGTACCCATTTTTTGTCAACGCTTTGCGTTTGATCGACCTGTGTTAGCACATTCGTCACCACAGTGTAGTCTTCAAACAACTCATCCATCGAAAATCCTTCTTGGGAATCAAATCCCATAATTGAAGCAGCATCACTTAGTTCGGTAAAATTTAAATTCCCATCAAGCGACAATGGCTCCAATTTCTTTAAGGAATTCGATTCATCGAAATCAAAATGGGACTGAAGATGATCCAGCGTATTTTTGTAAAATTCTTCGAAATCTGTTGTGCATTCTTCATAAACCGTATTTTGTGCACGTATTTTCATTTATTCTTGTTTGTAGGCTTTCTGCCACATCTGATAAAATTTTGTATATATGGGTCGAACTAGTTGACATATTTTGTAATTATTATCAAAAATCGGGACAAAATCGATAGGCCGTCGGGACGCGGGACAATTGAGTCGAAATCGGGACTGTCCCGGCAAAATCGAGACAGTTGGCAACCCTGGTTGGGATGCACCTATAGGGGCAAAAATAAAATCGGGGCGGGACTTATTATGGCGCGTATCGGGATAAAATGAACTTCACACGGACGAAGTCGCGGGCAAAAGCTAGTATATCTATATATATAAAAGGTGGCAAATTGATAAGATTGATTTAACAGACAAAACCTAACCTCAAAACATTTGTTCATTTGCTTATTCATTTGAAACTTCGAACAAGGACTATAAGTTTACAAAATTAAGTAAATACGGTTTCGGTGAACTTTAGCTCCATTTTTAAACAGCAATATTTTGATATAATTTTTTTTTCACTTATTTGTTACACCATTATAAAACACATAGGGCCTGAAAAAATTAATTTTTCACTCATATTAACACAAAATAAAATAATTTCTTTATTTCCCATATAAAATATACTAAAGTAATATGGCTGACCAACACGAAAAAAGTAAGAAAGAATACCTACAAAAAGAGATGATACGATGTCATTTTGTTTAGGATTTCCTCCTTAAAAAAGCAATGTTGCCAGATGTTTTCTAATAATTTGTTATTATTGAAGGTTGTTTTTTCCCATTTACCAGAAATGAAGTTTTTTTATAGAAACAACAAATCACAACTAACCAACAACAACTTTCAAACTATTACCTAGTTTTGGTTAGTTTTTGTTAGGTTTTCCTCATTAAATTGTAAAATTTCTTTATCATAAATGCGCCGTCGAACAATTTTTTTTGATCCGACAACGTCGCAAATTCTGGCCTTTTACTTAACCTAAAAACATAGTATTTTTTCGACTTTTAATTTCATTTTTCTCTGCAAAAATGCATTTTTTCGGATTTTTTCTTTTGGAAATCTACTAAACAAAATGTGTTCTTTTTATCTGTAATATTTATTTTTTTCAAATCGAATGGAGCTAAACGACACCGGACCCGTAAATACTTACGTCAAAGTAATCTTCACAATAGTAAAGCTGAGTTGTGGGCAAAATGCCTGTTAAATCACGCCTTGCAAGCCTAAGCCACTTATCTCGTATTGTTTTTTCGTATGGCACGAATACAAATAACTTGTTAGTTCTTATTAACTTGTTAGTACACAGAGAAACCGAATACCACCAAAGATAATACTACTACGGATAGATGGTTCATTTAAATGGGGTGCTCTGAATCAGTTCGGAGATATCAATGCTTTCGTAAATGCGAATAAAATTAAATCGGTAACCCCTGCCCCAGCGAAACGAGGTACGAAACCATGTGCGACGTTGCCAATGTCTGTCGCTTGTACCTTAAATACGAAGTAGCGAAAGCGGGCGGCCAAACGGGTTGTGTATTTTCTAGACGCGTTTCATCACGCCAATAGTAAAGGCCTGCCGGCAACACTATTTAACCTTCGTTCAAGGATTGAAATGCATAGCGCGAAAATCTCTCGATGGACATCGGCTCGCGTTAGCCAAAGTCCATTAAGGGTATCAAAAATATAGCATGGTTTATCTTATCCATAGTAGTATTATCTTTGATACCACCTATACGATTTCGAATTCATGTTTTTAACACGTAAAATAACTTGTAATTTGGAAGAGCGTTTGTGTTTGCACTTGCCATGACACTTTGGAGCGTTTTGGTGGGAATTTTAAACTTAAAATTTAAAATGCATTTTTCAATATAAACCTTTTTTTTCCGAAATATGATATTCGTTGCAATTAGTATATATTTCCGAATATGATAAAACAGTTTTTCAAAATCTGTCATCATGCCTATTTTTTGAAATCGACCATCACCTCGTCCACACCGCTTCACACACAAATCGCATTTAGCACATTTGCGACAAATTTTTAAGTGCTTTCGCTTGCTTATTTTAATGGGTTTTCGGCGATATTAAAAACAAGGCTTTGGAAAACTAATAAAATAATATAAATTATTCTAAAAGAATTTACTAAGCGTATCACTGCGGCATCCTCCATATCAACAACGTTTTTTAGCCCCTTTCCTTATAGATAATATTATATACTTTAATTAAAATATTTGTATTATTATTTTGTTATTTAAACACAATAATTTGAATAAAACTGTTTATAAAAAAATAATTATTATTACATGTTTTATTGTTATTTTTTATAAACATATGCATTGCTCATACATTTGTAAATAAAATGCCCGAAAAACATTTCGATGCGCACAAAAAAATGTTACAATTATTACAAGGCCTATTAGTGACAAATTAACGTTAAAAAAATGAAATAACTGTTAGAAGACCGAGGTCTGATTTATCTTTGGTAGGTACATCTTCTAATAAAATATGAAAGTTTCCTTTGGGGTAATATTAATTCATTACTAGGTAATCCAAATCAAAGAAGGAAATAAAATAATTGTTGAAAATAAGTTTTATTGAATATCTTTGGAAAATTGTAACTAAAAGTGAATAATTTTGCTAACAACTTAAAATACTACAGATTTTTCTAGGTTTATAACAATATTTTAACAACTATAATAACTTTAAATTAACCAAAAAATTAACGTGTTGTTTTGCAATGTAGGTATATTTATTTAAATAATTGGTGAAATAACGTATTTAAAAATTGTTCATTAATCTGCACAATATTTAATTACTTTTAGTAATTTAATTCAAATTTAAAATAAATATATTTATACTAATCAAGAATCATTTAAATTAAAAATATTCGATTTGTTAAAAAATAATTTATTTAACAGGTTGATGCATACACTCATCATCATCCCTAAATCCTTTTATAACCTACAAAATAAATCACACCCAACACAACGAATGGAATGAATATATGACACCCTTAATTTTACGAAAATATATTTTTAAAACAGCACGACCACAACATTTACAGTCCACAAGAATAAGAACAAAGTAATAATATGTACAGAATGAAGTACTGGCAAACCTTCTCAAAATGGCTACAGATGCAGTTTATGAGATTTTTGAGTTTTAATAAATTAAAAGTATATTTACCTAAGGTGTTTTTACAGAAATTTACACAAGATTTCTTGTGTAATTTTTTTTACATCGAATTTTTAATCTATATGCAAGATCTTTTAAAAAGCGTTACTATTTATCTTTTATGTAAAGCTGTTTTTACAGTTTGAAAGATTTTTTTGCGTGGATTTTTTCTTGCTGTATTTTATTTACTTTTACAGAAATTTACACAAGATTTCTTGTGTAAATTTTTCTTCATCAAATTTTTGATCTATATGCGCGGGCTTTTAAAAATTGTTACAATTTATCTTTTATGTAAAGGTGTTTTTACAGTTTGAAAGATTTCTTGCGTGGATTTTTTCTTGCTGTATTTTTTTTTACTTTTACAGAAATTAACACAAGATTTCTTGTGTAAATTTTCCCTTATCGAACTTTTGATCTATATGCACGAACTTTTTAAAATTGTGACAATTTATCTTTTATGTAAAGCCTTTTTTTAGAGTTTGAATGATTTCTTGCGTGGATTTTTTCTTGTTGTAATTTTTTTACTTTTACAAAATTTACACAAGATTTCTTTTGTAAATTTTTCTTCATCGAATTTTTGATCTATATGCGCGGGCTCTTAAAAATCGTTTCAATTTACCTTTTATGTTTTTACGGTTTGAAAGATTTCTTGCGTGGATTTTTTTGCTGTAATTTTTATACTTTTACAGAAATTTAAACAAAATTTCTTGTGTAAATTTTTCTTCGCCGAATTATTTATCTATATGCACAGGCTTTTAAAAATCGTTACAATGTATCTTTTATGTAAAGCTGTTTTTACAGTTTCAAAGATTTCTTGCGTGGATTTTTTCTTGCTGTATTTTTTTTACTTTTACATAAATTTACACAAGATTTCTTGTGTAACTTTTTCTTCATCGAACTTTTGATATATATGGACACGCATTTAAAAATCGTTACAATTTATATAGAAGAGCATGAGTGTTGGTTAAAACATAGGTGGAAGGTAAACTGCGGAGAGGTAAATTGTAGAGGCCCCTCTTTACATAGGAGGTAAATTGCGGAGAAGCAAATACATAGGTACCTATTCATATTCAGATATTTATATAAAAGTCTGATACCTACAATATAAATACAATAATTTTATTTTCAGTACAGTATTAATACAGGTATAGAAAAAACTATACAAAGAATTACAAAGTAACATTACAAAAATTGTTTAGGTTTGTTTATTCAATAATAGAACTAATTTTTTAAAACTTTTTTTTTGAGGAAGCATTTCCTCAGTGAAGTATTATGGTACTGCCACGTTAACTTGTAAAAAATTTGAAATTTTCCATACCTTATCTTGATGTATTACTATTAAAAGCAAAAAAGTATACTGACCACCTTATCATTTAATCGCCTTGAAGAAAAACCATAATATGCCTATTTATTAGAAATTTAAATATTGAATAATTACTAAGAAGTACACTCTTCTTATACCTGTCTTAGTATTAAAAGCAAAAAAGTATACGGGCCACCTTGTCATTTAATCGCCTTGAAGAAAAACCATAATATACCTATTTATTAGAATTTTAAATACTGGATAATTACTAAGAAGTAGATTCTCCTTATACCCGTCTTAACTCCCCACAATTTACCGATATATAACAATTAAAAATTCAAAGAAAACAAAACAATTTGTAAATCTTATTGTCAAAACTAACTGCAGCAATGAATTTCAAGGTTGCGTTTATAAATCAAATCAAAGTACACATTTCTTACATTTTTGTTACCAAGGTTGTTTTAAAATGAAGTTTTTATTATACTGGTTCTTTTCTTTTGGCCTTTAAAAATAGTCTGGAAATGTAACTTTGCATTACATTCTTTACCGTGCCTACGAGTGCAGAAAAAATTTACCGAAATTGCATATTTCATCAACAAGTTTTAATGGGTTTCTTTACGCAAAATAACCCATTTATCCCCTTATGTTGTAACCAAAACTTCATAATAAACTTTTCTTTTTATGCACCAATTTTTTTGTAAAATATTTTCAAAGTTATATTTATTTTCGACAAATGACATTTCTAAGGAAGCATAAAAGCATTCGAAAATTGCAAACAAATATAATATACTCTAAATGTTAATTTTTTACAGAGTAAAAAGATTAAAGCAAAACAGTCTAAATTGTACTTTTTTTTTTTTAAAAAGTTGCAGCAAGAAAAATTTCAGACATGAAACAGAGCTTTTTTTTCCTCACGAGTTTGTACTCTCGGCCACAACATAGCCAACGACATCATGCATGATTCTAAGAAAAAGGTTTAGAAATCACCCCAGACATTGTAACTACACTTTTACTGCACTTAATGACGCGGTTAATTTCTCCTTGATCTCGAGAGTTAAAAGCGCCTAACTTGGCTACTCATGCCGCCTTTCCTGACAGAGGAAAAGCTCTGTAGCTTTCAATCGCACGTCCTAACTGGTCGGAGGACAAACAGAAAGTCACATGAATAACTTCAAACTGTAAAAACACCTTTGAAAGTCGTGAATTGTTTCAGCCTATATAAAAAAAATAATATAACTATAAATAATGTAGCAGCAATGTAAAATACATATAATTCTTGTGGCGATATTTAAGTAACAATTTAACTATCAGGAGTATGACTATGGAGCGCAAACCACAGTTTTTTTTTGGTAAACCAAAAATACTACAATGTTAATGAGTAGAAGCAAAAGCTTTTCATATAAAATATTAACTGCAAGATGTCTGACTATTAAGTGCTTTAAAGTAAACCTCTTTAACTGGTCGGAACTATAAAAGCCTTTTCCATCTACCTCTTAGAGGCAGTTTTATGTCGTGTCAATCTATGGTCTAAACCAAGATGTCTTAATAACAAGAGTTTGGCCATTATTAATTACATATTTGAAATAAAAAAAAAAACAATTTGTAATTTATTATATTGGATACTTTCAAAAATTTTATATACGCTTGTTCATTCCTATAACACCAAAGCAAATTTTTAATAACCGCGAATTTGGTTGCATGGCCTAACGCGTTTATGTTTTATCCTAGAAGTACCGAGATCAAATCCCACAAGGAACATATTTTTTTACTTTGTTTTTGTTTTTTTTTTAGGTATAACCCAAAAAAAACCTAAAATATTGATAAAACTGAACATAGGTAATTACATCTAATATTGAAGTAAAACTTTAGGCATGACGAAAATGACTTCAGTAAAAATCGTATTCAGTTACTTCTTAGTAATTGGATTACTTTAATTCAATAACTTTCCGGAAAAGGTAATTGTATTTAGATTATCAATTAATGGGATACTGTAATCGTAATTGATAATCGATTTTCACGAATCCCAATTACTTGGAAAGTAATTAGATTACTTATAAAGTAATCGAATTACTTAGAAATAAATTCAATTACCTAATAAATCATTGAATTACTACGAAAAATTGAATTACCTTTCTTTATGGAAAAACTGCCGGAATTTTGGCCAGCCAGAAAGAGCATCTTGAAACACGGCCGGCCGCTTTGAAACCGGCGAACGCTGATTTAGTATTTTCGATTGATGCACCGTTTTTATACTTTTTTTTGTGGAAAAATCTGTTGATGTTTGACATAGGATAAAAAGAATTTTTTTCTTTTAGAGGCATTTAATGCTGAACTTGCCAAGAAAGCAATTTGAATAGTGTGACGTGCGCGTAGTATGATGCATGTATACAGTGTATACTATTTGGAACTTGAGTTCTGTTGTATCCTGAACTTGTAAATAAATAAGTAAATAAATAAATATTAGTATAAAAATTTTATTTGTTTAGTGTATCCTGTTTAATATATGTGGTAATTTAAATAGAGTAATTGCCAAAATATTCAATTCCTTTTAGTTTTAATTGATAATTGAATTACTTTTTAAAAGTAATTGCGACAGCTCTGGTAATAATGTATAAATATTATAGTAGGCCTATTTTCTAAAGCAGTAGGTAAACCTTGATTTAATCTGTGGATTGACACGACACTAAAAGCGGCTCTAAAAATACAATACAGATCACATGATTATCACTCTATTGCTGCCAGTCATATGCTTTCTAAACTATTTATTGAATTTCTATCTCATCGCCGATCGTAGCCATTTGGATCACATTAACTATAACAAAGTCTAGCGACCTCCTCGAACTAGAGGTCGTTTTTCAGAAAAAAAGTTCTTTAAAATCATCGTCTGACTACAAGCTATTACAATTATAGCAAAAGTTTCCAAAATTGACCAGTAGAGCACTCGTTCGTTTAAGTCCTCCGCCCGTTTTCGACCCTGAGCTTCGCGCAGACGATGATGGGTTTGTAAGTCTATGATTAAGTTGAGGTATTTGTGAATGTCTACTGCCGAAGTTTCCATCTAAAAATATAAAATGATGTTTACTAATTTGAATATTAACATTAAGATTTTTTACAGGGTGTAAAATGTATGATGCTCACGATTTTAATGGGCGATCCTGGAGCTCAAAACAAGTCAATGTCAATGTCAATATGACATATCTGTCAAAACTTGACAGATTTTTGTCTAAACGGTATCAAAGTTACAAACTTTGGAAGCAATTATTACTGAAGAGCTTAAATGCTTCAATCTAAAAATAACAAAATAAAAAAATTTCTCCCAGTTTAAAATTTAAAAAACAATTGGCAATAGCGCTACCCCAAAGTCTTGTGCATGGAGTCAAGTAGTGTACATTGGTATCGATATTTATGTCCATTCAAAATGTTTTTAAATCGGGATAATATGCTGATATGTTATTAATTTACAGCGAGGCAAACCAAAATGCTAATCTAGCAGCTCAAATTTACCGTGAAAGATTTTCACGACGACTAAATCAATTAGGACAACCATGGTGCAGGTGTACCGAAGAGTTTTGAAAACGGGATGTGTGCAACCGAGAAATCTAAATAGAAAACCTGGGAGATGCATAACTGTGGAACAGTAGGAAAGAAGTTTGAAAATTGTAGAAGAAAATCCTGGTGTTAGTACAAAATCATTAGGCCGCGAAGTAAACCTATCACATACCTCAGCTCATAGGATTTTAGAGGAAAATCTACTTTATCCCTACCGCCACCAACGTGTGCAGGCTTCACTACCTAAATTTTTAATGGGGCTGAATTAATTTGGCAGAGAAGTAAGCGAAAACTGTGTTAAACTAAAATGTAGATGTTTCTTTTTTTTTTTAATTAGAGACCTTCTATTATTCAAGCAAAAGAAAAAAGTGCTGTTTTAAAACATAATAATTTGTGTTCTTAAAATGGATATTCAGCATAATTTTGTGGTAAGTACAATTATTTTTTTATGACCAATAAAAACCCCAAATAAAGTAGAAGAAAAAACGTAATATTTCCGCAGGGGAGACTGGTGCATAAGACCGTCTAAAAAAAATAAGCCAAAAAATAATTTGCTTTTTACTTAAATTTAATTTCAAATTAAATATTAAAATAAATTGAAAGATTTCTAATTTTTTAGGAAGTTTTGCAGCTCTTAGGCACCCGCCACCATAAAGTAAATAAACATATTTTTAAAAAGATTGTAAATATGTTTAATCTCGCAAAAAACGTTTGACGTTCGACTCGCTGTGATAAAGCTGGCGCGGGGCCATATTTCGAAAACATTTAACTTTTGACCCATGTGTATTATGCTTTTTTGACTTGTTTTGAACTCCACTATCACCCATTAAAATCGTGTGCATCACACTTTTTACACCCAAGGCAAACTAACTGGCCTTACTTTTTATTATTGCGGGAGTTAGTTCTCGCCAACAAATTGTATAAATTTAGTTCGTAATTCCGTTGTCGGAGCTTGAATACAATACTTCAGCTTTCGCTAAATCTTCTGCTTTTTTTTGCCAAAGCCAAATGTACAGCCGAACATGCCATTCCGACCGAATGTGGCTATTTACTAGATATCAGAAACTAAATCATTTTTTAAGTAACTCTACCCATAAAAACTGAGTTATTTTTTTCATTACCTGTGTCAGAGCAGTAACATGATCCCCAATTCCTGGTAAAGGATCTTCGTCTCCAACTTGAAAATCCATGTAAACCAATTTGTGTGAAAAAGTGGAGAATTCGTTACTAAAGCAGACCGCATACACGCCAGTAGTTTGGGCTGTGAACGTGTGGGAGTCGAATTGCATTTTAACTTGTTGATATAGAACATTTTTTCTGGGATCAAATAATGTCACGTCAACATCATACTGACCTCCAGTTACTACCTATAAAAATTACATAGTCAGTAAAATAAAGAACAATATAGGATTACTATAAATCTGTTGGACAAAAATACAGCAAATAATAGAAGTGTACAGGGTGTCTCAAATTCGAGCCTCATCATTGGGATCTCGGAAACTTGAAGAGATACAAGATCGTTTAAATTGAGGCAAAGTTGCGCAATTTGGTGCTGATTAAAATGCCACCTTAAAGGTTTAAAAATTTCGAATATTTTCGAAGACTTTTGAAAAAAACCGAATATTCGCTATTCCATTTTAAATTTTTTATAAGTCTCTTTGAATAGATGTAACAACGTAAATTTCACATTCCCATTGCTACTTTTTCTATTCTATAAGATAGTGTTATTAAATTTACATGCCGACGTTTCGTCTTTGAGCTGCCATCATCAACTTTGTTTTTTAAATACAGTCATGGATTTTTTTTTTTTTGGATTTCAAGAGCTTCTAAAATCCCAAAACCAATAATGTATCGCACTTATTCGAAAAATTCATATTAATGGCAATTTCCATAAGAAATCATGCCTTAGAGAGAGGCAGATAATAGATTTTGAGTAGGAAAACATTAGAATGATTTTTCCGAATAAGTGTGATGCATCATTGGTTTAAGGATCCTAAAAGCTCTTAAAATCCGTAATAAAAAATCCAGGACCGTATTTAAAAAAACAAAGTTGATGATAGCAGCTCAATGACGAAACGTCGATGTGTAAATCTAATAACAGTGCCTTATAGAACAAAAAAAGTAGCAATAAGGATGTTAAATTTATTTTGTTATTTCTATGTAAATAGAGTCATAAAAAAATAAAAATGCAATAACGAATATTCGGTTTTTTCCAAAAGTCTTCAGAATTATTTGAAATTTTTAAACTTTTAAGGTGGCATTTTGATCAGCATCAAATCGCGCAACTTTGCATTTTGGCCATAAAAAATCGAAAAAATTACATATCAGAGTTTTTTTTTTTTTTCATTTTATTCTACTCTTCATCGGATTTATGATAAAACTTGTTTAATGATCAAAAAACAAATGATTCATAATGATTTTTGACCGCACATTTAAGGGGCATCCGATAATATTTCTCAATATTTAAATTTTTTTCTTGTTGCTCATCAAAAGACGAATAATTTTAAAAAAATAATAATAATTCAATTTTTACGATTTTAACAAATATTTTAAAAAATTAAAAATTTTAAATCCGATGACATAAAAAAAAACTAACCAAAACAATTTTTTTTTCAAAAATGTGAATTTTTCGAATCAAAAAAAATGAAAAAAAAAAGTGAAAAATTCAAGAAGTGATATTTTTGAAAAAAGAAATTAATTATTCTATTTTTAATGCGCAAGAGGAAAAAAATAGAAATATGAAAAATTAATATATGACCTTCAAATCTTTAGTCAAAAGTCGGAAAATTGATTTTTCGATTTTCCAAATAAATTTTTTTTTATAAACTCATTGTCTTTGAACTTTCAAATATTTTTTTTTATAAATCCGATAAAGGGTAGAACATTAAAAAAAATTATAAATAACTTCATTTTTTGATTTTTTATGACCAAAAAACATATACCTGCTTGCTGTGCCTGATAAGTATCGCCCGTTCAATGAGGACTGAGTTTACGGAAAATAAAATGTTTCATCAAGCAAACTCTCATATATATTCAAATAACCATCGTGAAAATTAGTGAATTAAAGTACATGCTATTGTAACATCCACCCTATTGCCCAAATTTTAGATGGGAAACAATTTTTATCAAACATAGAGGTAATAGCAGCCTATTAAGCATATTTTAACTGTCTTCTTAATTCTTAATATATTAGGAGATCACTGGAAGAAGTCTTTTGAAGTTCGAGGAGAGTATATTGCATTATTAAATTTATTTTAAATGATAACTGTTTTTTTAATTAAACAACAAAACTTATAGTTAGGTAGTTAAATCATATTCTTATTTTTTTAAATGTGAAAATAATGTGTCAAATCAAAAAAGGAAAACGTGTTTTTAAGCTACATGAGTTTTTTTTTTATTAAAAAGTTTATTCCAGTGACATGATCCACCCATTATCAGAATCAAAATAATATTTTACATGTATAAATTTTGATGTGTATTGTATGTACAAATAAATTAAATTAAATAAATATTAATTTATAATTTATTGCAGTATTGTTTAGTTGTTTTTTTTTATATAATTAATTCTGGTAAGTCTAAAGTTTGTAAACAATTATATAAGAACATGCTAAAATCTTATCTGATAGTTCCATTGTGTTATCAATTTAATGAATGAGGGTATTAATATGGACAATTAATGATTGAGGTCATTTAATTTCCTTGCTAGGATCGCGTGTTAAGGATTGGGATTTGTTTATATATTTTTTAATAAGGATATATCATCTGTGAAACGAGATATTAACAATTAAATTGTGCATAATAACATTGTCAAAATCTGTCACGTATGAAAGTGATGCATTCATTTTGGAATATCTCAAAAATGGTTCTTATGATATTTTTAAAAAACTAATGCAATATAAATCAATGTATTAGAAAATAAAAAAAAAAACATGAATTCTTTGACTGTTTTGTTAAAAAGATATTTATTTTTAAAAGAGTACTAGGTCTGTTTGGAATTAAGAAATATTGTACACTATTTTATTCTTTTTTACATTTAATCACCCCTAGGCAGGTTATTTTAGGACTAGGTGGGTCCAAAAAGTGTAAAATAGTGTAAAATATAACTGAATAACGAACAGACCTTATGTGCTGTGTGTAAAGTCGCCTACAAAAATAATACTTTCGAGCATTTAGTATCTCTAACTTTTGTTAAAACATATTTGATCATATTTGGAACAGTGCTAAATTTGGGGTCCATTTAAAATACTGCATCACGAATTAAACTAAAATAGGAAAAAATATAATGATATGTACTGATACTCATTCCACCCTGTTTAACAATTAATTTTTGTTAGAGAGAGATGGGCGAGTTCGGCATGTAAGAGAGGAAGATAAAAGATGTTCATCCTAATCTTGGTGTGAAATAAGTTTTCTAAAGATAAGTAAGTACCAGTCCAAAAATACATAACAAGGATCTAAATTTTTTTTCACAGAATGTTTTACACCAAAGAAAAGGTTATTCTTACCTGGAATTCCAAAGTTGATGTGGTATTTGCTTTAATTTCCTGATAAAAACATTCCTTACCATTATCGGTAAGTTCGAATGTAAGTTCTGCACCAAGTACACTAAAAATAGCTGAGCAAAATATTAAGAAAATAAAAATTCCAGAAATCATTTTTATTTTATATACCAATATCACTACTTCGATATATGTTTTAGTTAACTCCCAAAATTCATCCTCAAGAAAAATGGGAAATAATTTTTTTAAATTGTACTGACGTACTCATACTTTATTTTGACATAACCTAAAATGATGACGATGATGATGTGTTACATTTCCATGCAGTGTTGCCATGTCTAGGAAACGATTGTAAACTTAGACAAGGAGACACTACCATAAACGACGGGAGCAAGTGAAAAAAAAATTCAAACGGATCGAAAAAAATCGCACGTATCGGTATTCAAAATCGAAAAATAAACACTATTTTTCGCTCTTGACAATTTTTTCGAACGTCAAAATTTGACAGCTGTCAAACGGAAAGTCGGCTTTTAGAGTGGAGATACGCAAAAAACTCATAGGACCTTTTTTGTTCGTCTTGACCTAAAAGTTGTGAATACGTGTCGTTTTAGTATACAGGGTGGGTCAAAAAAAGTTGCCTAATTGTTTTTTCCGAATTTCCCAATTTGCATGCGCGGGATGGAATCGGCGTGGTCGAAAACCCCTTACCCCAAATTTTCAGAAAAATCGGAGAAAAAAAAAATTACTCTTCAGCTGTCATAAACGAAGCGAGCGAGTAATATTTTTTTCGATTTTCGAAAAACAAAGTATGCAGTTGGGTAGAGAATTGAAAAAATAGTAAGATTTTTGCTCTTGCCAAAATTTCGATTGCTCGCTTCCGAGACGCGTACGTTTTCGTAAATCGGTGAAGGAGTGCGAAATGTGGGGTCGAAAATACCAACCTGCACCAGATTTCGAAAAGTTTTAACACTCTGTCTCTCCTTGCATGAAAGGCATTTTCGAATATATTTGATCGGTTATGGTGGGCTAGATCTAGATCTACCTCGGCAAATTGTAGGCAAGTTGTCAAGTAAAAGTTGTAGGAACGTTGGCAGTAAATATTTTTACAACTTGAGGACAACTTGACTAGAAAAGTGATTACGGTGTAAGTTATTGTCGGTAAATTGTACGGTACTTTACTACAAGTTTTGCTGACAATTTCCATGGCATTTGCGGTAGAGATAAAGAAATTCCGAGTACCATCCCCTATGGCTGTTTGGTTCAAGAAGTGGCCCCAAAATAGCACTAAATAAAAAAGCGTTGGTGTAGCAGAGGGTATGGTGTAGATATTGCGGTCAAGGTCATTGGTTCTCATTGGTTCGAGAGAACATGTCTGATATTACGGAAGTCCAAAAAGCCGCAGCCTGTGCAATTTTAAGTAGTGACGCGCTGATAATTGCAGCGTCCTTGGAAGAAAACAAAACACGTAGATGGTGGAGTACTGAACTCTATAAAAGAAGATCCGGTCAGGCACTGCTGCGAGATTTAAGCTTTCAGCACGTAAGTAGCAGTATAAGAACTTGGAAATAAAATTTCTAAAAAAGAAACATTTTTGAGTTTTAGCTCAAGACAGGTAAAGCATTTAGCGTTAACCACAACCAAATTTACTTTAAAACAAATTTGATCATTTTCAGGTTTGCTGTAACATTAAAATATTTATCAACGGGGGATTCTTTCACCAGCTTGCAGTATTTATTCAGATTTTCAAAGCAACTCATATCAGGAATAATTCCGGAAGTTTGTGGCGCTCTAGTAAAAGAATTAAGCGAATACATTAGGGTAAAAAAAAATATTTTAGTAAAAAGCATAGGAAATACAAATAAATTAATGCAAATTCTAAATAAAAAATATAAAGGGAATACAAAGAAACTAATGTTAATTATAAGTAAAATATAGAGCAAGCATTATAGGCTCGTTGCTCTGTGGCGCGCTGCACCAAAACTCAGTCCACACTGCGCCTCGAGTATCCTTTCATGTTTCGTTGAAAAACCGACTGGAAATTTCTGGAAATGGATCGCAACGAAAGGCGCGCGAGCGGCTTGCGCGCCAACCGCGAGACACGTCCATACTTCAAGCGCAGAATAAAAAGACTTCAAGTTTTGGCGTGTCGCGCGTTCGTCTCGCGGCTCGGCGCGGTCTGGGCTCGTCATGTCTGTACGCACCTTGGCACCAGAGAAATAGAGAAGAGGAGAAAGCGCTTCAATCTGCGCGAAAAGTCTAATATAGGGCGCCGCCATGGTTGCTTTCGCTTGTCATTTGTCATCATTTGTGCTTTCATGTCATAATCTTGTTTGTAAACAAAAATTTAATTAAAATGGTTTTGGATGAATAATATTCCGTTTTATGTATGAAATTAAAATTTTAAGATGAAAACAATTAGGTACCATTATTAAACAGTATACTATGCAGGTGAATAATTTGGTAATTTCGAAAAAGCCCTCGATTTTGACCAAATTTTTGGGTTTTTGGGGTGATTACAATCTAAAACAATTTTTTGGCAAGTTTCGTTTGAGATATTCATATCGTTAAAACAAATAACTTATTTACATATTCTTTCTTTGCACAGAATTCTTGTTTTACCTAATCACTAATATTTTAAAAACCTTTTTTTAATATTTACACTTTTTATTTAATTGAAATCCACGGTTGAAAAAAAGTTTTGTTTGTTTGGCAAGTTTTTTTGGAAAAAAAGGGGGGCCTTTAAAAATTACCAATAATTTGTATGAATTAAAAATAATGGGTTAGAAGTTTTTTTTCTTGGTAAAAAGCTCAGAATATTGAAATCCTACATAAGTGTTTTTGAATTTTTTAAAGGATAAAAAAAAAAATACGTTACAAATATGCATATAATAAAAATTTACAATTTTTTAATGAAAAGGGCAAGAAGATCCAGGTGACTTGCAGAAACGATAAATGGAAATTTTAAAAATCGAAATCCCAACTTGTTTCCCAAAAAAAGTTTTTAATAATTTTACCCAATAACTGTTTTTAGTGTCTTTAGAACTCTAAAGTAAACTATCTTTTTAATGATTCTTTAAAATTGGTTTTAAAAAAAAGTGTTTTAATTTTTTTTAATTCGAATTTAAAAAAAAAAAACCAAAAAAAAAGATCTAAAGTTACAATAAGAGAATATAGCAAAAAATGCATACAATAAAAAAGGCATCCAAAAAGAATTTCCCAGTAGAACATGCAATATGGACAAATAGCTTTTTATTAAATAAAATAAATAATCGTAAATAAATTTATACACTGTATTTTTGTCAAATTTTTTTTTTTGCATTAAAAAGTAAATTTACTTTACGAAATGACACTAATAATACATGTATTTGGGCCCCAAATTTGCCTTTTTTTTATAAATTTTTTTCCTTTTCATTTTCCGCATTTTGTATTTTTTTTAAAAAACATAAAAGGGTTAAAAATAATTTAAAAAAATCCCCCTAAAATTTTATTTATTGGGAAAAAAATTTCCCCGAAAATTTTTAAAAAAAATCCTTAATTTTTTTCCAAATATTTTTTTTAATCTTTTTTTAATTAATTTTGTAAAAGAAACAAAACTGTTTTTTTTAAAAAATTTATTTTTTTTTTATAAAAATAAATCATTTTAAATTTTAATACAAATTCAATTAACAAATTTTTAAAATTGTTTTAGGCCTAAAAATAAATTAAAAATTCTTTTAAAAAAAGTAAAAAAAAATGCCAACGGGGCAATTCCCCTCCCTTTTAAAGAAAATGACATTTTAATTTAACCTTTATTTGCTTAAATTTTGGGTTAAAAAAAAACAAAAATTTTTAAATGGGTTTTTTCCCAGAAATTTGAACTGTTTCCCATCTATTTTTTTCGGGGAAATTTTCAATTTTCGCCAAAAGGGAAGGTGAAAGCTGTGAAATCATAAAAAGGAAGTGCAAAAAACATTTTTTTAAAAAATTTTTTGCAAATGTTCCCTTTGGGGGTTTTTTTTTTGTGGGTGTTTTCAAAATTTCAAAAACTCAAATTTAAAAAATTCCCCTTCTTTTAAATAAAATAAATGTGGAAAAAAAAATCGAAAAACTTTAAATTAGTTAATTTTATAAAAACAAATAAAACAATTGTTATTTTTCAGTTTTTAAAATTACCCAATAAACTTAAAAATGGGCTGAAAAATAAAAGGTTATATCTGACCCCCGAAAGAAAAAACCTCATTATAAATGGAACACTTAACTAAAATAAAACAAAAATACTTAGCCAAATCTAATCCAAAAGTAAACAAAACATTTGAAAAAATCTTGTTTATACGACAACCCCTTTTTTTTCCATGAGAACAACAAGAAAAAAAAAACAAAAGTCAATTTTTTTTGACAAGTAAACAACCATGGCGGCTCACATGCCGTCCTCGTAAAAAGGGTGCGCAGTGGTCGAAGCCTTTTTTTCCCCCCTTCTATTTTTCTGCTTGGCCCTGACTGGTTATTGATTGGCATGAACGAATTAGATGATTGGTCGGTTCGGGCAATCGATAAGTTTTCACTTTCATAAATTTAAAACCTTTTATCAACAATGATTCAACGGGGGACAAGCCAAAAAAACAACTTCATTCGTTACGTTACTTTCCGCTTTTTAGTCGGGTAGTGATTCCATCACTGCGAGCGTACGGGATTCGATCGTTGAATATTTATTTATAAACGATTCGGTCACTGATCGAATCATTCACGATTGACGCTTCTCTAATTCTGATTTTAATTTACAATTTATTGTGATTTAATTTATATCAATATGAGTACCCATGCTAAAAAGTGTTGTGTTCCTGGTTGCCCAGAAAATAATGAATTGAAACATAGATTTTATACTCTTTTCTATACTGTGACATAGATTTCCCATAAACAAGCCAGTTCCTTTTGAAAAATGGGTTAAACTGGAATCAAATCCCAAGTAGGGATGTGCGATACGATACGATATATTAGAGTATCGATATTTTCGCTTTCGATACCCGATATTTTGTATCGATATTTTAATGACGATACATTCGTGGTATCGATACATTTCCTTTAGTATCGAAACAACATGCGATCCACCCTATGAAAGTTATGGCGGCCTCTAGTTATTATCAAAGCAAATAGCGTTCGCCGCAATTTGTAGGTCGCTGAATTGATAGGTAAACAAATAGTTCCCTGTAAGGATTCGATTCGATTTCTATTAATTCTAGCTATTTAGGGAATTTAGCTATTGAGTCAGCTATTTAGGGAATTCGGTTAATCCTCAAAATAAAATTATAGAAAAAGTGCCTGGGAAGCCTGGATCGTAAATATATCGATATCCAAAGTATCGATTTTTTTAACAACGATATTTAACTGTATCGATATTTTTTTATGATACGTATCGATACCAAATATCGATACTTTTAAGAGTATCGCACATCCCTAATCCCAAGTTAAAATCTTTAGATATGAGCAAAATTTACGATCTTTATCTTTATCGAGTGTGTAATAGACATTTTAGTGATGAATTTAAAATTACAGTACCTTCGAAAATATTCATTAAACAAACAGCTTATCCAACTTTATAATTGCCTGCGTAAGTATAGCACACATGCTTGTTTTTAATCTGCAATAACAAAAACTTAAAATTGTTTGCAGAGACTCGGCGCTGCTTTTGCTAAAAGATCGGGAGGGGTCCTCATGTTCATCACAAAATACGAAAGGAATAAATGTGTTGCAAATGTTCATGAATGTTGCAAGAATTTGTATAAATTCATTGAAAAACTAACCACAGACCACAACTAACCCTTTTTTATTCTGTGTTGAAAAATTAAGGAACTGCTATTTTGGAATTTTTTGTCTCTTGCTTTGAAGATTGTTTTTGAGATTGTTCAGTATTTTTGGTGTTTAAGTATACTTTATATGGTCTTTTATTCTTGGTGATATGAATGAATTAGAGTATGTGCCAGCATTAAAGCCAAAAAAGTGCTGTGTGCGGAATTGCGTCAACAGACATAGTAAACGGCATCGTTTTCCAAAAAACGATCCCGAAATTTTCAAGATCTGGCTTGCTATTATAGAACCACCAAATTATAAAAGTTTAAGTGTGGAAGAGATATATCAAAAATATTATGTGTGTGCAGAACATTTTAATCCGAAATGTATATTTCCTTCCTTGAGGCACAACAGAGGACTTAAAAAGAATTCTGTACCTACACATAATATACCAGGTAAGGGTAGTATGATTACTTAAATAATGTTTGAGTAACAAGTTAAACTATAAAAACAACTTATAACTTTTTTATTATTGTTTAAGGATTTCATAGTTTTAATTTGGAACCTATCACAGGAAAAGGAGCACTCCTAATTGATGGTGGTTATGTCAAAGGTAAGTAAATTTATTTTCTTTAATATGTTAAAGTTTAAAATAGAATTATATGAGTAATTTAAGTACTTTCTTTTAACTTTTACAAAACTCATGCTCCATATAAATATCGCATTTTTGTTATTTTAGTTATTTTCTAAAGGATTTGAGTTAAAAGAAGTGTCTAAAATAAACCCAATTTTTATTTTCTGTGTATTGTAATAATGCTTGTATTTAAAATTTTTATTATGGAGGGCTATGCGTCTCATTTGAAACCAAAAAATGTAGCGTTAAAAACTGTTTAAATAAACATGACCGTAATATCGCTTTTCGAAGCGCGTCCCGCACATTTTTTAGATGTGGCTTGAAATTGTTAGCACTGTCTGTTATGAAAATATTAATAAAGACAAAATAGGTTTCCCTTTCACACGCTTGTTTGCACTGCTTAGCGGCAAGGCTGCCTCCCTAGGTATATCTTCGAAGGTTCATAAGCGTGAAGAATGCTTCGCGCATGTACTTGCTAGAGGCAGCATGCCCGTTCGGCCCGGTGATCAAGTATGTCAGAGGGTAAGAAGAATAACATGTTTTTCTCGCTCCACGTGATTGGCGTGGAGGGGTATGTACCTCGCCCACCAATCAGCACGCAGACCGGGATATATACATTTTCCTTCCCGTCGACCAACCAGTTTTTTATCACTTTAACGTTTTCCAGTAGGTTCCTCGCTTACAATTTATTTGAAATTAAAAACACGTTTTTCTTTTTTTGTCTGCCTAAAAACCATCCGGTAAATATATTTTCTCGAAAAATTTAGTTTTGGCGTAATTGCCGTTTAAGGCTGCCTCTAGCAGGTACATGCTCAAATTTAAAACCAACCGGTTATAGTAACCTAAGAATTTTTGGTAGGTATAAAAGTTCGCCTAAATTCTTGGCAAGTTCTTTATTCCATCGGTAAAAAGTACCCTGAATTTATGCGCTGAACGTCAAATGACGTCATGAGAACTTCTAATGGAACAAATTAAAACGAAATGGGGCAAGTTTTTAATTGCATCGATGGATCCAGCGCATTAAGCGCTAATTCATCAAACCGTTTTTTAACTACCGCTGGAGAGTCCGATGGACTCCATTAAAGCGTTATTATAAAATACTTGAACAAAAAAATATAAATAAATACGAAAGAGAAACACAATTAGCTGAGCATTGACAGTTGCAGACCAATAGCGAGCTTTTTTAAATATTTCGTTTTAATTTGTTCCATCACAACTTCTCATGACGTCATTTGACGTTCAGCGCATAAATTCGGCGTACTTTTACCGATGGAATAAAGACCTCACGGATGTTTAAAAAAACTCGCTATTTGTTCTGCAACTGTCAATGCTCAGCTGATTGTTGTGTTTCTCTTTATTCTCTTCCGTATTTATATTTTTTTGCTCAAGTATTTTATAATAACGCTTTAATGGAATCCATCGGACTCTCCAGTGGTAGTTTAAAAACGTTTTGATGAATCAGCGCTTAATGCGCTGGATCCATCGATGCAATTAAAAACTTGCCCTCTATGTGTGTAAACAACAGTTCATGAATGTTGCGAGTATACCTATAAATATCACCCCAAAGTGATAGAAGTGGTTGTATATCCCAGAGTTTTAAGGTTTTAAGTTTTAGAAGTAAATAGTGCATTATTTTGGAGCAAATTAAAATTAAAAATTATTTCTCCATGCCTCATTTACCGGAAAAATACACTTGTTACGTTAATCCAAAATGATGCTGTGTCCCTGGTTGCAAAAATATCCATAGCAAAAGGCATCGATTTCCCAAAAAAGAACCTACTGTGTTCCAAGCTTGGCTAAATAGTATAAAACCTAAAAATTATGAAGTTCTTTCCCCCGAGGAAATATATATAAAGTACGTGGTTTGCGAAGAACATTTCACTCAAGATTGCATTGTACCAGGCCGTAGAGGTCTTAAAAAAACAGCGGTAAAACTTGCATATACGGTTTTCTTCTATTTTTGGATTATTTGGCAAAATTTTTATATAGTCATATTCTAGGGTCCTCAGGGATTGCAAATATACTGGCGGAGAAGAGAAATTATGTGTTTTAATATTTTTTATTTTGATTTTAAGATTTAAAATTACCATTGATTTTCTCCATATAATGCGAAAACTCCCCTTTATGACAAGACACGTCAGCGTGCAGTGTTGCCAAATGGAGGTCTGTTTTAATACGTCCCCAAATTTTCATGTCTGAAATATAATTGGGGAAAATAAAAAGCCGCTTTAACAGGAGAGACTATCTAGAGAAAGATATTCCATTTAATACGTCCTCGAATTTCAGAC